>APFE030029229.1:0-14030 GCA_000404065.3 Pinus taeda
TATGCAACTGTAAAAGACATTAAGGAAAGAACAAATCACACATTCTAAACATGAAAATCCTTCATGAATCCTGAGAAGAAAAGAAGACAACTTATATTACTGAAAATGGTCTTTACATAAGCTAAAACAGTACTTCTGTTATCAAATTTCCAACCCTCATTACATTGTTGTTTCAACTATATATTGAATCCTTATTCTAACTAATTTGAGCTTCCTCCTCCAGCATGAGGGGAATTTAATAACTCGATCCTTATCTCTAATGACACTTATCAGCTATTTAACTAACTATTAAATACAATGAAGTGTTGACTGGAATTTTAAAAAGTCCTAAATCAACTATGACTCTAACTCCATTTTCCATGCATAGTGGCTTCTCCTTGTTCTTTGACACCTGGTCCTCTTTCGAGTTGGATAAGATGGATGTTTAATGCTCCATGTTGACCTTGGATGCTGTATCCTCTCCACTGTTCAGAAATATAGGAAACTATCCTTGCTTCTCGGTTTATAGTTTTCAAATCCATATAAGCCGGTCTTTCATCTTTGTTTTCCAAAACATGACGGGTGGCCACGTCTATGATGTGTTGTCCACTATTTTAAAACATGACTTATTGATGTGTTGTCCACTGTTTTCCATTTGTGAAGACAAGACCGTCTTTAAGCTGTCTGATATTAGATTGTTTTAGCTTCAGCAGTTTCGTAGCGCACTACGAAACTGCTGAGCTTTAGTCATCATCTTCAACATAACAATCAGAAAAACTCTGTTCTTGTCTAAGTGTTGCCATTCTGTAATAGGATTTCCATAATTAAGATTTGATCCAACAGAACTGGAACCAATTACTGCAAAACACCCTGCTCAATGAATTTCTTGTGAAGAGATTTTGACCCCTATATGGACCAGAGAAACCAGGAAAAGCCTCCTCTGAAAATAAATCACAGACATGCTTGTCCCAAATCAGATGGAACAACTCCTTCATTGACAATCCCATAGTAATCGTTGCATTCCAGTTACCACCAACTTGAATAGCATCAATGACCTCTCCAAAAGTTGGTTGTTTGAGCACATCCACAAGAATCCATTATTGCCCTGCACATCATCAAAGTAGTGTAAGCCTATTTTGGAACAGACCTCTTCAGGACTTGTCTGTACCATCAAAAGCTCCATTATTAAATCTCCATATTGCGAGACTACACTTTTACATTCCTGGCTAGCAAGCCCCGAGGCACCAATAGCTTCATTGATTTGCGCCACAATCCCCGAGGGACCAGCAAGCAGAGAGGTTCCAGAATCCATAATGGCAGCACAACCTCCACTGCGAAATCCTGTTGATTGACCACCTATGAGGAAGTCCCCATGTCAAACTGCCAGTAACCTTCACGTGTGACTTGGAACATAAGTGTGTTTACCCTGGAAATGATCGGGATCTACACGACCAAAGACAATCTCTCTGCCCTCTTCATCATCCACTTTTCGATTCATCCAGAAAGAGAAAACAGGTTCTTTGATTAGGCCCTGGTTAACCATATTATACAAGACTGGCACAATATTGCCTACTGAGATTTTCTGAAAGCCAAGCCCAAGGATACCATCAAATTTTGCAGCTAGGAAGGTAAGGCCTGGCTCTTGTGTGACTTCAGCAAAAACCTGATCTTTAACTACAAGTTCCCCAGCAGTCACGTGATCTTGACCCAAATATCCAGATACCGAGCCACTTCCATACTAAATACTAAATGGTTTACCATTGACACTATAGGAGCTTGATTGGCTTGCCTTGTACTTTGAATGAAAATAGCAAGCAATCGACAAGTAACATTTCGATGAAGGCACCCAAAGATTCGAGCTTCCTGTGTCGAAAATTACAGTGAACTTCTGAGGAGGAGTACCAAGACCAATTTCTCCATAATACTGAGCATTTATTTCAACATCTTTATCTTCCATAGTATTAGGAATGTTCTCTTCAACTTCAGCTTCTTTAGGAATTGATTTGGTGCTGCTCATCTTTTTCAGCTTTGCAACAAAAATCCATCCATGCTATGAACATGCAGATAGAAACGCCTTGTCTTTTCCAAAGATGGGTGAAAGCGGTGTTCCCTAAAACGTATAAACCCGTGTCAACCGAAGTCCAAGCCACATGGGACAACTTTTTCATCACGCTTGCTAGGTGCATAGTTCACAACTGCCTCATTCTCTACCACAGTAATTGAGTAAGTTGAGTATGCTACATAACCTCTTGATTTTGAGCCTGCATCCGCCACGTCAATTTGCTGCAAGAAGTAACTGCTTTTGCAGAAAAGCACCTTTCGTTATATCCACCGCACTCTTCTTACTTTTCACATTTTCATCTTTGCAAATGATGGTTCTCTTTCATTTATTGAATTAATTGCTGGATATGAAACCCATCCAACTGATAATCCAGGGCTCTATACCCACCAAAGATTATCCTGGGCCACACTACACAGCAACCACTAGATCACGGCACAACAGACCAGAACTAATTATCTTTCCAGGCAGACTTTCTCCCAAATAATTACAAGCAAGATATCCATTGAATATAACATTTCATGTCTGTGCAACTTGTAATAAGTATCATGACAATGATCTTGCATTCAACAAATAAATGTTTCACTGCATATCAATGTGCAGGAAAAAGTGTGCTGGAAGCTCAAGTTCTATATCAATTGTCGTATTTTTTGTAATTTTGAAGAAACAGCTTTATCAATGTAAACCATACCCTCTCCCTTCGATGCCCAAATGTCATCTTATGAAATAAAGTCCCCTCTATTGCTTCTGTCCGTAGTTTGACCAATGGAGCCAACCATCACAGTTTGGACTTCAAAACCCAGATATTAAATCTCTGATTTCAGAATACCTACTGTACAAGTCCTGTGTGCTGACCTCCTTAGATTTCATCAGACCCATCGGTGGTGATTAAATATGCCATTTCATTTTTTCTCTATCGGTTGCAGCTAATGAGCATGCAGAGTAAGTTTCCTCAGTTAGTATCAGACTGCCTGAGTCCATGTTCTCTGTAACACAAGAACAATCATTATGATGGTTTTTTGCACTTCTAGAACAAGCATCAACTTTAGATATATTTAGGTCCCTGTTAATATTGCCACATTCAGAAACAGCCGTAATGTCATCCCCATCAATATCATTGCTTGGGCAATCAGGATGGCTATATTCATCCACACTAAAATCAGGGCCATCTTGATAATATTCAACGTCAGAGTCCCTATTAACTAGTGCAATGTCCTCTCTCTTATACCAGTTCCACTGCAGGATGCATCTAACAACACCCTCTCAACACTTTTGGTAGCTTTTTGCCATCATAGTTGTGGATTATGTTGTTGCTGGGTGTTGAAACCCTCCACGGAGCCAAGCACTACACACAAGGAAACCCTGTTTCTAACTCTATTCTGCTATTGTGTAAACACCATAGCGGAGAAGTGGAATGTTACAACAGATTTTTTAAATTTCGATACACCCATATGCAGAGGCAAGGAGAACCAATTGTCAAGATCAAAATGGTTCATTGTCTCTTCTCAAAGTAGTCCCTGAATGTTCAGGATTTAAAAAAAAAAAAATCTTGAGTGATAACAACAAGGTTCCCTTCCCTCAGCTGGAACTTCATTTCCGGATCAAAGGCTTCCGAGTAGTGCAAGAGAGCGGATTGAGGAGTAGGTCTTATAGTAACAGGCATCGAACAATAAACTTGGTTAAATATGGCAGAAAATTGTTGTACTGTCTCCCCTGGCTGTATTTTCAACTAGTTATACTCTTCTAGAATCAAGAAAAGGTTTTTTCTGATCATCCACTTGTCGAGGAAAACTTTGACGAACTGCTGGAAATATGAGATGCTCGGATCAGGCAGGGTTTTGACCAACTCTTGACTTTGCCTTGCAAAAAAAGAGCAAAAAGCCTAACAATGACATCCTCTTCATCTACTTCAAAAAGGTCAAGAAAAGACTCAAAATTCAGTACATGTCTCTCAAAAGTGATGTAATTATAGTCACTGCCAAATCTTGGTAGATATAGGTCATGATTTTTAGGAAAATCATGGGATATAGGAGGTAAAATTAGAGGCTTATATCTATCTAGAATTTTACAAGGTAGTGGGGTATGTACAAAAGCTGTAGAATTAGTCTTGGTCTCCTTAGGCTCATCAGTTTGAAGATGGTCATCACAAAATTCAGAAGAAAGGTCTTGATCAAGATCAAAGGCATGCAAACATTTTGTATTCACAATCTTCAAAGGGAAGGAATCAAATGTAGGTCTTGGATCTTTTCTCGAACATAATATACTTTGTAAAACCTTTTTTACATTCTTGAGAAAAGAGAAGAAATAATTTATAACAAAGAACATAATGTCTTGGATGAAATTCCAACTTGAATACATGATCTTTCCATATTGTCCTTTCATGTTTCTGCTAGTCAGGTTCATCCTCTAGTGGAGTCCTTGGATCTGATCTCAAAACTGATTTGGATTCACCAAGTGAATGATTTTAGCCTTTTTGTGTCTGATCATTGTTCACCATCAACAATCGGATCTTAACTTGATTACATTTTGCTAAGGAACATAAAACTACATTTCCCAGTATGGTCGCCACTATGTTAGTGACTTGATCTACCTTAGGCTGAAGGGAGGCAAATCCTAGGGTAACATCAAACCACGCTTAACCTGGTAGCTAGCCCTACCAGGTCGAGAGACGGCTCTCTCCTTGTCAATCTCAATTAGGATATGGGCAACTAGGGCTTGAGATGACTAAACAAATGCTGATTTTAGGCTAAGTATAGTAGATTAGGGTTTCTGGTTTGATTTTTAGGTTTTGGTTGCTGGATCAATTGGAGAAGGCAGATGGGTCCGAGAAATCAACTCAGGGATACAGCCATGTTCTGCAGGGTGAGGTAGACAAGGGTTTATGTACTCGAAATGGATTGAGATGGTAGATTAAGACAGTTGAGGAGTTGAGGAGGCATAAAGAAACTATGAATCCTCTTCAAACAGTTGAAAACATTGAAAACCAAATGCATTCCCTAGACAAAGCACAACAGTGTATTTTGTCCATTCACCTTGATTCATTTAGTTTTATAAGAGAAAGATATATTTGGATACATATAAAACATAAGAAAAACTCATTACAAAGAAGAAACAATACATAAACTCACTGTCACAAGAATCCCACAAAAATAACTGTGAAACCTGATTTTATTCCTTGCCAAACTACTGATACAAATGTTCAGTGAGTCCAACACTTCCACCAAAGTCCAACCTTTAAAAATGAATCAAAAATTACATGATATAGGCAAGGAAACTACTCAATCTAGCTATCAAGGTCGAATCCATGAGAATACGGGTGGCTTCAACCATATCTAAACTAAGAATAGGAATATAGGCAGTGGAACAACTTGCCTCTAAAACCAAGGAAACCAATTCATTACAGCTCAAAACCACTTGGAATTTGATGTATCTACCCTATGAAGTGATCTTCAACCATATTACATCGAATTCATCATTTACAATGCATACATTGACCAAGAAATGAGGAAAAAGTGATCTCCCAAGAAAACTAGGAAAAATCTTGAAAATCAGGCAAAACTGGCAAAATTCATTTAATGTGTAGCACCAAGATTTTAATGTGCAACATTTTTTCTAGGCAAGTTTTGGAAGGCTTCCCGGATTCCAAATTAGGTGCAAGATAGCTCGTTGGAAAGCTTGTTGAGTCAAATTTCTGGAAATCTTGAATTTCTAAATTTGGAGTCCATTTTCCCCTCCAAAAATTGATTCTCCCAAGAATGCTTCCTGTGTGGTAAAAAAGTGCCAGAGAGGCACTTTTTAGGTGTTTTTTACCCTTTTGGAGACCTAGAACTTGTCCAAAATTCCTCGCCATTTCTAAGCTTGCATAAGTTTCCATGTTGATTCCAAAAATATAAACCATTTTGCAAGAATATGTCCCCAACAAAAGCGCAGTGCCTTGGAAAAGCCTGTTTTTTCACATTAAAATTTTCAAAATTGACAAACATTTCACCAAATTTCTTGAAAATTGGCATGATTGACCCTTTTTAAGTGCTTTGATGAGCCAATGATGCTCCAGCTAAGATCCCAAGTATATCTTGCTCTTTTTTTCTCCTCAAAGCTCTTTTTAGCTTGGCTTTTAGCCTCTTCACCCTTGTTTTGCAAATCTTGTTCTGGGTTAGGTAGTGATAGGCCATATGGTGCATCATTTTCTTCTCTTTGTTGGCTTTCTCAAGCATCTTATCAAGGTGAATTTTCACCCTCTCCAACCATGATTCTTGGTCATGCTCAATTTCTTGCTCAAGGGAGGTCATCTTGATATTTATCTTCTTTGCCTTTTGCCTAGTTTCCCTAATCATTTGCAGCTCCATAATAGCTTACTTCTCTATTAGTTGCTTGTTTTCCTGCTCAAGAATGTTGATGATCCATTTGGCCCTCTCAAGGTTAAGTGATAAGGCTTGTATTTTAGCCTCCTTCTCTTTGATAATTATGTCCTTGAATCTTGAGCTTTGAGAGCCCAAATCAATGACATCCTCCTCAATCAAAATAGAATCTTTATCTTTCCCTTTAGGAAGGACCTCCTCATGCATCTTTTCTTTCCCTTTGTTTCTGCTCTTTGACTGTTGGCCAACCTCTATATCTAGAGAAGAAGGAAAAGCCCCTTTCACCCCTGGTGAAGATAACATTTGCCTGTGGTCTGGTGAAGAAAACAAAACCCCTTCCACCCTTGGTGGAGATAGTACTCGCTTAGCAGCAGCAAAAAGTCTCCTTGTGCTGCTCTCATAGGTGACAAAAACTGGCACACCTATAGTTTCAGTCTCATGAACACCTGGCTATCCTGATGGCCCTCCTTCGTCCTGAGGCACTGATGGAACCATCTGAGGGCCTTTGAAAATCTCATGGGCAATAAAGGTATCCCATGGTATATTTAGCAAGCTTAGCTGATGCAAGACAACAATTTTAATTAGTGAGAAGTTGTAAATGTTGTTGAGTTGTTGAGGAAAAGGTTTCCTTTGCACATAGTGAGCCATCTTCTCAATATTCCTGCATATAAAGTAAGGGAGGTTCATCATCCTTACTCTTGTGAAATGCATCAATAACCTAATATGATGTGTATAGGTGGGAAAACCTTCCTTCATAGGTGAAATACTTGATGATGAGCTTCATGAGAGGAGCATAAATGTTTTGCAAGTATTTGAAAAGAAAAACCCTGCTGATTTGCCTATGATATCCAACCTTAATGTAAGGCTCATAATGTTCTCTACCCACATACTGCCCCTTATTCCACCGTTCACCTACATTAAGGATGCCTGTTGCTGCTGAAATAGTGGTTGGGGTCAAAGTGAAAGAGACACTAGCAAGGTTCACCTGGCCATTGTGGAGATGGATCACAAACAACCTAGCAAGCTCATGATTAAATTTTACCCTCTCTACCATTTCACAAAATTGATAACAAGACTGGTGTTTAAAGCTAGCTACAACAAGAGGGCAAGCAAGCAATTCTGTAAGAGTGGTGGGCTCTTCCCGAATGGTCTTTCCCCTTTGTGTGGCTTTCTTGGCACATGAACTTGTCTGGAAGAATCACTGAGCGTTTCCTCTTCCCTCTCATAATCTGAATCTGTCTCCATGCTTTCGGTAATATGATGGGTGATGAAATTTGAAGTGAAAGTAGATGAGTATGAAGAGATTTTGAAATATGAAGTAAGTAGTGTGTATGAGAAAATGAATGCTTGGGGAATAGGAATTTGGGTTTCTTTTGGGAAATGAGGGGAGTGAATGGTGTTATGAATGTAAATAAGGGTTTGATAGTGAAGTGGATGTAGTGAAAGTGTAGGATGTGGGAGTTAGGGTTTGGGAATAGGGTGTAGGGCTAGGGTTTGGTAAATGAGAGTGGGGTTTGGGAGTGAATTTTGATGATTTAGAGAGAGGGAATGGGATTTGACAAACTCAATATGAATGGAGTGAAAAAGAAAATCAAATGACCTTTGACAACTTTGCAAGAGATGATTTAGAAAATTAGTTAGGGTTTGTGTTCAACATTTAGCTAGGGTTTTCTCTAAAGGAAGCCAAACACACTCAAGCAACCAAGGATAACTCTTCTTAGCACAGAGAGGTGATATACTTACTTGGAAAAGGCATCAATTATTTTTCTAGGAAGTTTGGAAGTCATTTGAAGTGATTCTGGCTTCTCTAACAAGTGCGTAGCGCCAAGGAACAGGTGCGCAATGCACTTTTAACGTGAAGCACCAGGCCAAAATTCAACTATAAACCTGCAATAGGTGCGTAACACCGTTTTAATGTGTAGTGCCGAGGCATAGGTACGCAGCACCAGTAAGATGTCTCAGATTTTTCCCCTTTTTTGCCTTCTTTACTCAAAATCATGATTTTGTCCCTTTGGCTCTTTCAATTTCAACAATGAAGACATAAAACACATGAATTGGCTTTTATATCCCTTCTCATTCAATTTTTCACTAACCAAGACCCACTTTTCTAATGTTTTGCCAGCTTTTTAAAAATGCTCTGTTTCACTTACATTCTGACTTTTGCCTTCTTTTGCAGGTGGACTTATACATTGACTTTTTGTAATGGCAGGAGTTGACTTTGTCACCAGGCCACCAGGAACAGTTATTGAATACTTATTACATATAGAAACAATTAAATTACATGAAATTTTTACAATAATGGAAAAACTCTGTTTTCACCTCAAAACAAAGTTTTGAGGTAAAAAAGATTTATTGAGCATAACAAAAGTAAATTTATGATTTTATGAACCCTTTTATCCTTCTCATGTGCTTGCTAACCGTTTTATTCAATTAGGATGATCATGATGACAAACCTTAAGACCTAGTGAAACTAAACCCTAAAACTAGTTTTTAATAAATGAAATGAAATAGGATGACTGAGAATGACTAAAAACATGTGTAAACAGGTTAGCAGGTGAATATCATGAGGGAAATTGACATGAAACCACTACCATCAGTTGATCCATGACCTAATGGAATGCAACTGATCGGATGAGACACCTAATATGTGTGCAAAAGAGAAATTTGATCACCGATGGAAGTGTGAAGACACTGACACTAACAGGTCTATCACCGAATTCAATCGCACCTAAGAATTCTAAGAACTCTTAGTTTTTTTCATGTGTGCAGAGATGCCAACAAAGTAGCGGACTGGCTAGCCAATGAAGGGGTGAGATTCACAAGAGACAAAAGGTGCTGCTTGTGGGATGTTACACTCTGGCCCACACAGATAAGGAGTAGTATCAGCACAGGTAGGGTATCTAACATTTAACCTTTCTTTAATGGAGAATAGGGGTCTGAGAGAAAATCAACCTGAGATTAGGCATACTTGGGTCTCACAAAGAAACACCATACATAGCTAGCTCATTGGTGCTGCTGGGAGCTCGGTTAGTGAGTGGGCAACTAGAATTTTATGTCAATCTGTCCTTACAAGTGGCTCAAATGATTGGATGGCAACAGGTGCAAAGTTTCCATGGTTTCGCGTTATCGGGTGGCAAAGCGGTTTCTGGGTTATCGGGCACCCTCAAAACTCGAAGTGGTTTCCTAGAAATGTATGTGATTCCACTCAGTCTTGAACATGTGGCACTTGGAGGAGAGAGAATACTGCCCACATTAGGTGAGTATTCCTCTTACTTCTTCTCTGCCTGATATTTTCCTTAGCCATTGGATAATGGAGCTGCAGATCAATGGCTTAGGTTCGAGAAACAGGTTTGTGGGTCTGAGTGATCATTGGGTGGGTATTCCCCCTGCTTCTTCTTTTCCCGATATTTCCCTTAGCCGTTGGATCATGGAGCTACAGATCAATGGCTTAGGTTCAATGAGCAGGTTAGTGGGTCTGGGTGAACCCCAATAGATCCGAAATCTTTTTGATAAGGTCTCTTTTCCCCTCTTGGGGTCCGTTTATTGATCTGTCGGGTTCTTGTTCTGTTTTGCTCTCAGGCAGTGGAGGCCATGAGTTTGGTTTTTTCGTAGGACCTAGGCTAGTTTTCTCGAGATGTTGTCTTTCTTCCCTAAGCCAAAAGGTTTGCTTTCTTTTATAGCTCACTTCCTCCTTGGGCGCGATGTATTTTATGTAACATATTTTTAGTGATAAGATAATAGAAGGACCAACTCTTGCTTTAGCAAAAAAAAATATAATTACACTAGAATATACATATATATTTTTTAAATAATAATATGTTTAGGAATATTTATAATGGAGATTTTTTCTTAAATCAAAATAGATCAATAGAGAAATTTAAAATAATAATTTTATATTATAAATAATGTAAAATGACAATGGGATGAAATAAGTGATTTTTCTATATGTGTTGTAGCGCCTATAACCACCCTCCAAAATTTTTGCCTGCACCCAATTCCAGAGCCTCTTTTGAGAGTTTCGCTTGATGACTACACACCCCCAGGTTCACTCCGTGAGTCTGAGTAAGTATTTGCATCCGTCGTGCTTGTGCATTTCATTCAAGTTTCTGCATGTTGGTGTCTAACTCATGCTTGTGACCATGTTATGGTTATGCTCAACGTATTTGCTTCATGTGTACTTGTTGTGTCCACTATGAAAGCATCTGTCGCACTCACACATGGAGTCACATTCACTATCGCACAAGCACCAACATGGTCATTCAACAATCAATCACGAATGTCGTGCTTATCGCTTGCACCATCGGCCAGTGATGTTGAACGTGTGTGCCTGGATGGTTTGAATCATCTCATCGTTGACTCACGTGAGTGTGTGTTTGCATGATCACCTATGCATCTTTCAATCGTTGACACACTTAGTCTTTTTTTTGCTGAAGTTATGATGACCAAAATCCCCTCTGAAAGACAAACCATCACCTCGCCAATGACTTGATCGATTGTCACCCAAATTAGTGCAAAATCACTAAGCATGTATTTCCAAGCATTCTTGATTGCAAGCAATTCAATCAGATCTCATGTTGGCCACCCGGACAGTCGGACCTTGCAGCCACTCTGAGATTGACTCCCCTCCAAAATTGCACAAAGGCCACTAAAATTACTTGCTCAACTGATTGAGGAAATTTCACAGACAGGTCAGATAGACACCAAGTTCCCGTCCCTGTCTCCCTCAGAAAATTACGTAGTTTTCCTAGTGAGTCATCCTGATAGTCGACTAACTGCTCATCTCAAAAATTGTGCAGCTTTCATGAGCAGGCCTTCTGCTACCCAACAGTTTGCTTAGCTCAGAAATTGTGTAGAGATGATCAGCGGGCTGACCTCCTAGCCTCAGTGCAGTTTCCCCTGTGAACAGATCCTAGTAGCAGACTACCAGTTCCCTCCAGGAATTGCACAATTTCTACTGTTAGTGACCCCAGCAACCAAATGTTAGTTCCCTCTAGGAATTATGTAGTTTTGGTTGCCAGTGACCCAGCAGCCGACTACCAATTCCCTCTAGGAATTGCACAATTTTGGCTGCCAGTCACCCAACAATCAACTTCTAGCTCCCTCTGGGTATTTCGCAGTTTCGGCTGCCAGGCTCCCATGCAGTTCCTCCCAAAAATTGCATAATCTCTACCAGTTGACCTTGCTTACAGCTCAACCTGTTCCTCTAGAAAATTGCATAAATTTGGCCTTCCAGCCGCTGTTTCCCACTCATTTCAGAAACTACACAGATCCTGCCTACCTTGCCTTCCTACAACCTAGACTCTCCCTCCCAAAATCTGTGCAATTTTTTCTTCCAGCCGAGCTAGACCTCACAAACAGTTACTGTTGACTTGGATCACCCATCTCCATCACTCAGTGACTCTTGCATAGTTTTCATCAGCAGTGCTGGAGCCATCATCCTGCTTCGTAACATTACTACCTCTCCTGGTCACCTACATCCGAAATGATCATGTGTTATGGTAGACTAAGAGGTTTTGGATTTGATGTCCTCTTGTCATGAATGACTGCAAGTACAAGCACACCAACAAACATGGTGTGACAACGAATGGGATGAACAAAGGGAGCACATGGAGAAGGATAGATTCACAAACAGATGAGCGAACAATGCATGTGAGGAGATGTGCTCATGAATGGATGAACATGCACCTTCACGAATAGATGAGCCTATCAAGCCTCCCAACATGAAAGCAAGGAACAACATTTCAAAGCTTCATCAAGTGAACCAAAGACCAGCAAAGACTCTGTGCACTTCGCCATGTGGAGGTGAAGCTGTGATACAACATGAAGGCATCCATCACTAAGCAAAACTGTAGCTCAACATACACCCCAACAACATCATGAATGTACCAGAATTGTCATGTCTAGTCATGTCATGAGTCATGCCACCCACATCTCTACTATGGGCTATGTTGTCAATCAATTTAATGTAATGTGGAAGTCCAAGAGACCCACTTGTTGTAAAAAGAGTTATGTAAAGTTGAAAAGTCATGGAATTCAAACAGTCATGAAGGAAGTCGAACAGCCACAAGGGTCAATTTCACCCTTGTCTATAAATACCCCCCCATTTGTACATGAAAGGAATTTTCACCTCAGCTCCTCCCACATAGCGAAGAGAGTTTTTAATATTTTCTTTCAGGAGTAAGTGGTGGCTCCAATGCCTTACACTCATGGCTAGTGATGTATGGTGTAACAATGTGTCTTGGAACTTTCGCTTAACTCAGAAGCCTGCCAACAGGCCAACACATTTTCACACATGTATTGTAATTGTTGTAAGACTAATCTTTAACACTTTTTACGCATGTTTCTTTGACTTGTGTTCTACATCTGAACTATTTCACTTGTTGTAATATATAATCTATTAATGGAAAGATTTTGTATATGTTGTTAACATTGTCTCGCTTGTGTAGACTACTCTCCCAGACATCAGATAGACCTTTCACATAAATCTTTTTGTAACAACCATTACACTTGTGTGGACTAATTGTTGAGTGTCATACGTATTATCTTCCCTTGTGTGTTGTGATTGTCGCATCCGTGTGGAATGTTCCACCAGACGCTATGCATGTCCTATTGTGTTGTGTGTTCCTAATAGAGTTGGGACTTCTCCCAACCAACTTGGGACTCACTCCCACCCTTTCCCTCTATGGTGAAGAACAATTGACACAAGTGACACTTACACTCGCCAATCATGCGAACCTCACTTCTTGGAAGACAAAGGAGACCACTCTCCTGTGCTGACAAGTAAGAGTTGAGGAAAATCTTTAAGATAATGACAACCGAGCCATCGTACCAGATGGGACTCCTTCTTATAGACATATTTGGGCACATTTTTACACAATAATTTGTCACCATCCCTATTACCCCTCTCCTGCATCTTGGAGGACTCATTCCGGGACTTGTGAGAAGTGACAAGACTTGAAACCACTTGCATCATTCAACCTCTGAACATGAAGCTTCATATGCCCTGAAGACATCTCCTGCAGCTTGCCCTTAAAAATGACCCTTTTTGCATTAGCGCTGGGCCACTGTATACTGCCTGCGCCAATGGGGAAAATCCTATAAAAGGGGCACGCCATTAGCGCTCTGTCCCATAGTTGCAATCGCGCCAACCTTTTTGGGCAAAGTTTTTAACCAATCAACCTCCGATAGTTCTATCCAACTCATTCACCAGCTGAATCCAAGTTAAGTGAGGATGGTTTGGCTTTGAATCTCCTTGAATGGGAGGTAGTTTGCCACCATTCCATAGAAGTTTCCAAGTGATGAAGCCAAATCCATTATTGTTGTGATTGATCTTATCCCTTCCTTTTCATATATAAAAGCTTGTCTCCATGCCTTGAGCAAGTTAGTTCTAGTTCTAGTGGTGGTAATACTGGTGCTGAAAGGAAGATATCAAGAGATTAGAATTGCAAGGGCCTTCTTTGTGTCCATAAGGCTTAACCTAAGTAAGGAGATCTTGTTACCAAAGAGAGAGAGGCTTGTCCCTCATCCCTTCAAGCTTTGCAAGACTTGTGTAGCTGAGCACCCAGCCAAAGGAGGACTTGACGTCAGGACGTTGGTTGTATTCTCCTTTGTTGAATATTAATAATAGATGACTA
>APFE030029229.1:14050-28495 GCA_000404065.3 Pinus taeda
AGTATTGCCAAAATTTCCTTCTCATAAATAGCTTGCTTGAGATGTAGTAGTAAAAATACCCAATCACCTACATCAAAACATTTTTCACTACGATGTTTATCTACTTGTTGTTTTGTTTGATTTTGCACCGAAGTGGCGTTATCCTTTAAAAGTTGGAGAACTTGTTGTTGTTGCTTGATGTGATATTTCACTGCTTCAACCTTTTCCTTCTTGGTATGTCCTTTTATCTCTAGAGTTTGAGGAGTGGTAATTTCTTCCAATGCTTTACAAGATATGGTTGGATTCATTTCTTCTTTCTTGATGTGATCTTTCACTTCTTGCACCTTTTTCTTCTTGATATGTCCTTCTATCTTGAGAGTTTGAGGAGTGGTAATTCTTGCCAATGCTTTACAAGATATTGTCTGATTCATTTCTTCTTTCTCTGGGGTGGGGTCCTGGCGTATATCCTCTTCTTTTGATGTTTCTTGATCCTTTTCTTCCTCCTCTTCATATTCTATGTAAAATAATTTCTTCTCAGCACACTTATGACCTTTAGTGCAATTTCTATCACAATTGTAACAAAGCCCTTTTTCTCTTTTTTCTTCCAATTGTTGTGGTGTAACCCTTGTAGTTTGTGGAAGGCTAGGAGAAACAACACTTCCATCTTTATAGTTGTGAGGGGTATGCTTCCTGGTTTCCATAATTTTGCTTTCCACTATGTCACAAATCCCTTTTACTCTTTCCAATTGTTGTGGTGTTACTCTAAGGAAGGTGTTGCTCTTTGTATCCTCATAATGTGCTATCATTTCCTCCGTAAAAATTGATCATGTAACAAGTTGTTTACGAGAAAAAAGCCCTTCATACCGTAAAAATTGATCTGGTTCTAAATATAAAGATGCAATACATACCTTTTGTAACAGTGGTACACCATGTAGATCAAAATATTGCTCCATCTGAAGTATCCAATTTACAGGATCCTTGCCATCAAACTTCCTCATCTTGCTTTTTCTTAATTTTAAGAGCTCGATCTTGAAACGACTGTAACTATGTACTTTCAAATCTTTAAGTTCTGAAATTGCGATCTATAGTAGCCCTCTGCGTCCTCTTTCCAATGCCACCAGTCTGATCCAAATTGGATTCTCCAAGAAAGAGTTATGCACAATCTCCCAAGATGACCTGATTATAGACCTTTTAAGAAGAGCGAACTTGTATGAAGTGCCACGTGTCACTGTTTTGACCTTTGGCACTGAAAAATATATACAAGAAATTATAGTCTGTCATCTTTCCTTACCTTCTTACAAAATTTCAATCCGATGCTCAAAGAGAAAGTTATGACGAGTTTCCCCAGGTCACTTGTTCGGAATGTAATTCAAGAGTCTACAAAAAGACCAACTTTCTCAGATCATATCTCTGCAAATATAGAGCAAAAAGCTATGAAATTTGGACCTGAGGTTCAGTGCGATGTCATCTCAAATGGGTGTCTTTTTTAGCTTCTGAATCGTTACAGAAAAAAAATTATAGCGAAAATGCCACGATGACCTGTTTGGAGCAGCGAAACCCTAGAATCCAAAGCTCTGATACCAAATGTTATGAAACCAACTTCAAGAAAGATAGAAAAGATAGATCAATGCCTTAGAATTCAGCCTCTTCGAGGGGAAACCTCCATTTACATACATAAATGAACCAATTATTTGGATGATACAAATGAAAAGACCTCCTTTCTATATATAGGAGTCTAAGGGGTCATAACATAATCAGAGCCGACATAACAATAATAATGTAAGGGCACAATAATAACAATAGTGGGCTTCTATGGGGCACAATAGTAACAATATGGGCAACTACATGGGTACATCAATATAATAAGTGGGTTGTACTAATAACAATAAGGGGTTACACTAGTAGTAAAGGGGCCTAACAATACATTTGATTCTGTAATGTTTATGTTGTAATAGATCATGATGCTTTGACGGTTCTTTGTTACTGTACTTGTGTAGGTACTCTCCAAGCGGGTTAAGTATGGAGAGGAGCTGCAAGCTCTGTCAAGGGGGAGAGAGAGAAATCAAGGGATTAAGCAGAAGTTCCAGGTTGGTTCCTTTATCTTTTTCTTACCTATTACACATAGAAGAAATTGTGAATTGCTTTAAACTATTGTTTCTAGGGTAGCTGCCAAACCTAGAGGGCTAGTCGTTCGACAAGACACTAGTTTTCCCAGAAAAAAATTGGCGACTCCACTGGGGAACAAATATATGTTTGTTTTTTGTTATTATTTGTTTCATAAACTATAGATAGACCCTGAAGTCAGCCAGGTAGCCTTTGAACTACTCTTGCTCTGCAACTGCATAGTAGATGAATGCTGCTTCAATCAATCTCTGATTTAGTTTATGAATTAAAAATTTGAATTACAAGCACATATAGATGCCTTTTTGGTGGCCTAGTAACCTCTCAAGATATTCCTCTATACTTTATTCTTTATTTTCCATCAAATCTCAGCTCAGCTCATTGAAAACAACTACACATCTAAGCCAAAACCCATTTCAGTTGCGCTCCATGGCCCATCGCACTGTCTGTCACTATAATCAGTATGCATCGTACCTCTCAAGTGTAGAAAGTGCAATGCATCCCTGTTTCTATGAAGCCCAGGTGTGATGATTAACTGAACCTTTTTCCATTCTAGAAATTGGGGGTTTCTGACCTTGTTTTTAGTTTTGTTTAGTTGTTTTGCTACTTATGAATAGTGCCTCCTTACTAAAGCCTACCTGCATCACATAGATCAGCCTCCATTAGATTAGGATTAGTAGATGTTTTGTGTATTTGTTCATCATTTACAATCCCTTGTCAAAAAGTTTCTTAAATCAATTTATCGCTTTGGTACAAAAAGTGTTGTAATTGTCATTTTGTGTCGAAAAGAGAAGTGTCATGAATTCTTCCTTCCTTTGATATTCGATTGAACTTTTCTTCATGTATTTGGTTTGATTTGTTTTTATTCGAAGTGTCAAAAGAACTTTTATTCAAAATTGAAATGTGTCATGAAGTCTTCCTTTCTCTTTTGAAGAAGAAATTATCGAAAATGTCACTTTGAGTAAAATATTTTAGACCTTTGTTGCATTTAGTTTTCCTTTTTGGTATTTTTCACATTAAGGAGAATGAAAACAAATACATGCCTTTGCATTTAGCATTTCTAGTTTGTGTGAAAAAAATGATTTAGGAAAATTAACTAGTGTGTGCTCTTTGCTCTTTGTTTGAAAGAATTGTAATCTTCTTTCCCCAGTATCTAGGATTTTCATTGCTCAAAATAAACAAAGATTGTTTATCATTGTAGATTGCATTTTAGGAATTTCAAAATCATCATCACGCGGTGAACCATTGAAAGGAAAACTCTAAACAATATCAACTCTAAAATAAATTTCAATGAACCTAACAACACTTTGGAACTTAACACAACATATCTAGAGGTCTAGGCTAAATACATGTTCCAGTGTCGTTAAAACTAGTGGCTATCGTTTTCATCGAAGGTTGGGTCATTCCTCCTCCTTGATACGACAAGTACTAGTGCACACTTGTGCTCCCCGTACCGTCGAGTATATATTGGGAGACCACAATAGGCTTATATCCTTTATAGGGAGCCGAGTCTACCGCCTTATTGATCGCAATGCACTAAACACAACATTCGGGAAGATTGGTTGCCATACATAAGTCCTTGGTAATTTCTCTTTAATTTATCACCAAGGCATATATTGGAGTTTTGCGATTGGTTTGGCAATCCCTCTATCTATATTTTCCAGAGTAGTCACTTTCATTCCTTTTCGACTCTTTAAAATAAAAGATCCATCTGAGCACTTGTCACTTCAGGCTCATTAAAAATCGAAGGTGACTAGAGTCATCTTTAGCTTTTTCTTGACTTTTAAAAAATGAAAAAACAAAGTTGTGTCGAAGTGTCATTAAAATTAATAGAATTCAAAATAACATCCCTATTCCTTAGTTGATCTTAGGTTGAGATATATGGAGACAAATCCGAAATCCACCAATCAAGGAATCCCTTTTGAGGGGAATCCTAGTCATTTTTCTTCTTGGAGAAATATTGGTGCTCCTTATATGGCTACATTATCCCTTCTAGGACTTACCATTGGCCTGCCAGTATGGATGTTTTCAACCTCTGTGGTTCCAAATGTCGTGATTCCTCCACAATCAAATCAACCCCCAGTTCATCCTCAAGTTGACCCTTCGCCTTCTTCCTCGTTTGTTTCTCCCTCCCCTTCTTCCTCTTCGCTTGGTGAAAATAACGTTACTAGTAACCAGGTGCCTGAGAAGAAGAAGAGAGGGAAGGAGAAGAAGAAGAAAAAGCCAAATCAACAAGGGGGCAACAAAGAAACCATTGCTTTGAATGCATCATTTGGTGAAAATTTGCGCATTAAACTTCCCAAAGCCAAATTGCCATGCATAATTTGTGCGGGTGACCATTTTCATCGAGACTGTCTTTTCTTTCCTCAGATCTTGAAAGAATGGTCTCCTCGTTCACACCATTCCATGTCATCAACTTCTGGAGATCATGTTGGTAACACACCTTCAACTAGTGATAGTAAAGTTCATGGACAGAAGGGAAAGGTCAAAATTCCATGTAGGTTATGTGAAGGTAATCATTCCCTTCACCGTTGTCCTTTTTTTGGATGAAGCCAAAAGAGTATTGGATAACCATCCTGCCTCACCATAGCGACTTCCATCTGGTTACAAGAAACTCTCCTTGAGCTCTTCTCTAGTTGAAAAACTGACTGACTTAAATCAACCATCGGTCAAAACCACTCTCTCTGAAAGTGAATCTTATGAGTCCATACCCGACCAAATTCAACAGGTTGAGGTAATAGTTGACTCAGCTTCACCTTCAGATAATTGTACCTTTCCTGAAGAGAGTGGAAATGATACCGTTCAAGTTATTTATGTGACTTCAGATTCTAACGAACTTGGGGACAATCCACCTGTTCCATCTAGGCAGGAGGAAAACCTCCCAGCTCTTGTAACTCAAGGGGTCAATTCCCCCGTTTCCTCGATACCCCCTCCAAGTAATCTAGTCACTTTCTTCGATTGGAATCGACTAGCAAGGTCCCGCCTTCCTTCTTATGTACATTTCTGGATCATAGTACAAGTTTGTAAAATGATCATGTCTGGAACTATCATAGATGAAGGTGCATCAGTGAGTATCCTTTCTTCAACTACTTGGAAAGCGCTTGGTTCACCACCACTTATGCCTGTTATGTAGAATCTGTTAGGCTTTAACAAAAGAACTAGTCGACCGCTAGGGATCCTTCCTAGGTTACCGATCACTTTGGGAGGGAAAACTGTTCATTTGAACATGATGACAACCCCGGGACCTTTAGATTACAATTTACTTCTTGGGCGTGACTATGTTTATACATGGAAGCTATTGTTTCAACACTCTTCCAAGTGATGCGTTTCTCGCATGAAGGCAATATTGTCACTATTGACCAACTTTCATTTCCCGATTCAAGCATAGCTCCAATTCAATCATCATCCCTAAATGGTCTGTTTACATCAACGGTATCACTTGAATATTCATTCCATCCACCTGATCACCATAAGTAATCTAGTGAATGTAATGAAGCTTGAGGGGCATGTACCTAGTTGTAAAGATGAGTTTCCTTGTAGGTTATGTGATTGGTCTAACACACCATTCACCTTTTTCTATTCTAGACAAAGCCAAAGAGGTATTTTGTCTATTCTGGATGAAACCATCTTACCTCACCATAGTGATTTCCATCTAGTTACAAGAGACTCTCCCTTTCATCATGTTGGGGGCATGCAAACCAACTCAAGCATAGTTCCCCCATGGTTCAAGCTTGTCAAAAAATGAACCCCTTTGAAATTTTCATTTTCAATTTTTAGTTTTTTCATTTTGTCATTGCACCTTGTTGTAAAGATGAGTTTCCTTGTAGGCTAAGCGATTGGTCTGTCACACCATTCACCTTTGTCTATTCTAGACGAAGTCGTCTTGCTTCACCGCAGTGATTTCCATCTAGTTACAAGAGACTCTCCCTCTCATCATGTTGGGGGCATGCGAACCAACTCAAGCATGGTTCCCCCATGGTTCAATCTTTTCAAAAAATGAAACCATTTTCATTTTTCATTTTCAAGCATAGTTTTGTTGTTTTGAGCTTGTATAAAAATGAAACTAACTTCAAGCAGAGTTCCCCCATGGTTCAAGCTTGTCAAAAAATGACCCAATTTTCATTTTTCATTTTCAATTTTTAGTTTTGTCATTTCAAGCTTGTGTAAAAATAAAATTGAATCCAAGCATAGTTCCCCCATGGTTCAAGCTTGTCAAAAAATGAACCCACCTTAAAAAATTAACCTCTATGATTGCTATTTTATCAACCTTTTAAGCCTTGGTTGTGTACCTCTCATCACGTCCATCCCTTTGGCTGATCATACTCTCTCACTTGGATTTTTTACCCTTTTTGAGGAATAGTTGTGATGAGTGGTCTTATTAGCCAGCCTCTTCATAGAATTCACCATGTTTTGAGAAGTTCCAAAATTCACCAGAACCAGCTGCTACCCTAGAAACCACTCGTTCCTCAAAATCGAGTGTCCTTTAAACCCTTTTCAAACTCATTAAATATGAAAAGATTATTGAGTGCCGACCTTTCAAACTCGTTAAAGTGATTGGAAATGTCGTCCCTTCTGTATGATTTTATACTTTTTCAGACCCAAGGGATTATCCTACAAAAAATTCGAGCGCTTCTATTTTTCGGCTCGTTAAAGTGATCGGAAAAGTCATCCTTTTTGTATTATTTTATCCTTTTTCGGACTTAAGAAATTAATTTACGAAAAAGAACTTATGGATTTTTCTTTTTGACCCTTTTCAAACTCTCTAAACATGAAAAGGATCGAGTTATCCTTGTCGTTAAACTTGTTAAAGCAATAGCGACAAACTTGTCCATTCTAGACAAAACTGAGTTTCACTATCGCTAGACTCATTAAAAGATAGCAACAGGTTTTCCCGAAGGGTGAATTATAGAACAAGCATATGTTATCCTCCTCAAGCTTGACAAAAATAAAGAGATACTGGTCAGCAATGACTAGGGAAAAAGGGAAGAAACTCGAAGAATTTATGGTTGCAAGTCGCTCTTGAACATGACACTTTCACTTCATCCCATTATTGAGTTGGGTTGGGTTATTCCATTCACCAGTCATCTCACCATTGGTATTTCATACCATCCATCTTTCGGGGTTAATTCTACCAATCCATCTCAGTGTTGTCGACATGTTCAAGAGAAGTCATTCAGTTGAGAAACCACCATCCAGTTAATGTCTCATCCACTGCAATACCTCCAACCTTCATTTTTTTCATGACCACCATTCCTGAACCTTATGTCATCAGTTCATTTTCACCTCTAGAAATCATTTGCTTCGTTTCGTGTCGTAGATGTGGGATACATCAAGGCCCTCCTACGATGAGTCACTTCTTTTTGACATCAACTAATTATCCAAGAAGTTGACTTAGAAACACCCCTTTCAGTACTTTGAAGCTTGCATACATCAATGGCTAGTTTCTCGGTTCCAACGACAGGTTGACATCAATGGCCTTCGACCGAAAGATTTTGCATGGTGTTTGACATCGGATCATATATTCACACCACGTGAATTGTACTATGGTACCTTGAGGGTCATTATCATTATCAGTGATTCCTCTTGCGTCTGTTAACATCTCACATTATTGGCTAGTAATCAGGTGATGTCTTTCCATGTTCGACTTCAGAACATCTCTTCACATGTACATCGGGCGAAGATTGAATGAGTTTGATAACCTCAGATCTAGTTTCATCCATCTAGGTTGCAATATATTCAGGGATATAAAAACATCAAATGTACAAAGGCACTACATAGATGGTCATCTGAACCATGGATGATGACTCGACATCTGAAGAATCACCAGTCTGCGTCTATAGATGACTATCGGATCTATGTACATGAAATGAATTTATAAAGCTGAGCATGGGAATGCCTACCTTAGCTAGATCATGAAAATTATATTATGATGATGTATTGTATTGTAACTTATGCACGCCACCTTCGAGTTCAAAACTTCGGATCCTCGTGATAAAGCATTCCACTCGACATCAATATTTACGGTTTCATGCTTTAGGGGCAATTGTTATAGACATATTTGGGCACATCAACCCCAAACTTATATGTCAATAAACTAGGGCTCATCAACCCATAAAAGAGTTGTTTCATACCCTAAAAGAACATAGCCATCTGATTACATCATTCCCAAAAGTTCCACTTGAGAAAACATCCAGAAATGGCCTAAACTGAACCATACTGACTGCTCCACCAGCAAAGTGCGGTGCATACTGAGTGGTACACTGCCAGGGTGTGATGCATACTAATTAGGCTTTATGTAGGGTGTGATGGGTGAGGATGGACAAATTCCTGAGACAGTTTGCTAGGTGGTTGCTCATGGAATATTCTAGAAAATTCTCCTATGACACTTGCCTCTCTGACTTCACCCAGAGATGAGTAAGAGATCCAAGAAATCTCCAAGTTGAACCAATTGTAACAAGTGGAATGACACTAATCAAACCTCATGGATGAGTCACACCGTTACACACATCTATAAATGGATCCCTCATCTAAGAGATCCAGAGGCTGGAATATTGTAAGCTGTAAGGAAGGGCTGATAGTTTGTAATTGAGGAAAGAGTATTGTATTGTTGGTGTGATCTTGCTATTTCATGAGGTGAAGAGGGATTGAAGCTGGGAGGATGATGCTGGATCAGACAACTGAGTTGTAATTCTCCCTTCTATTAATAAAGTTCTTCAATTTTTCTTCCATATGGTTGTGCAAATGTGAATATTATCATTTGTGAATGCTATCATTTGTTCATTATACATTTGATTCTATAATGTTTATGTTGTAATAGATCATGATGCTTTGATGGTTCTTTGTTACTGTACTTGTTGTTATAGCTCCAAATCTCACTATTATGGTTTGTGATGCTGCCCTCATGGCCTAGGGCAACCCCTCCTTCCAGACCTGGTCCAAAATCTAAAAACCAGTGTTTTATTCCCTATACGCGACATTGCCCTGAGTTAAACGCGTGTGTACGCGGGTTCATATATACCCAACCCACGTATATGTATTAAAACACTTAAAAAAATATAAAACTCCTTATTTTCGGGCGGAGATTGTGGGTTTTACTTGATGATCACCTGTTAGTGCCCGTGGCCTCAACTGTCCCCAACCAATTCCTAACTAAAAAACTACTTTGGAATTGGTATAAAAAGACACCAAAGGGAAGGCCTAAGGGAGGAGAGAATATAGAGAAAGGTTATTATACTGAGATTTCCCCCTGATTAGGTCTGAAGACCCTTGTGCCTTCTGTGCAGCATCACAAACCATAATAGTGAGATTTGGAGCTATAACACTTGTGTAGGTACTCTCCAAGTGGGTTAAGTATGGCGAGGATTTTCAAGCTCTGTCAAGGGGGAGAGAGACCAATCAAGTGATTAAGTGGAAGTTCCAGGTTGGTTTCTTTATCTTTCTCTTACCTATAACACATAGAAGAAATCGTTGAATTTCTTTAAACTGTTGTTTCTAGGGTAGCTGCCAAACCTGGAGGGCTAGTCATTCGACAAGACACTAATTTTCCCAGAAGCACTACTACACCAAATGGTGTGAGGTCTAGTTGGGACTTCATACTGGAGATATCCCCTAATGTTGGTGGATCCAACATTGTCAACATTTTGGCGCTAGGAGGGCCAGATGTCAAGCTGAGCTTACACATCTAGGTTGAAGATCTTACCCAATGAATAATGGATGATTCGTGATCCCGGGGTGTTTCTCTCATTTCTCCCTTAATCGGTTATCAATCCCCGATGAGCTTCTCGATCACTTGTCCTTGTTAAATTTTGACGGTGAGGATAGAACATTTGTAACCAAGCACATTTATGATTTTCTTCATTTCTGTGGATCTCATGAAATCGATAGTGATGAGCTTGTTTGCATACTCTTCTTCCTCACCCTTGAAGGTTGTGCTAATCCGTGGTGTCATACCCTGCCACCTGCTTCCATCCATTCCCTTCTCACTTTCGTCACAGAGCTCCATCAAGCCTTCATTGAGTTTGACCACTAGGACGTTTATGAAATAATCTCTTGTTTAAGAATGAAGTCTGGTGAATCAGTTGAGGACTTTGCTACCCGCTTCCTTCAACTATGCCACGAAATCCCTGAGTAGTTTTTGGACCTTGACTTCATGAGCCAAGATCTAAAACACTTGGTTCATGTCTCTTGAAATGGTTAACTTCCTAATTTTCCTTCTTCCTCAACTCTTGAAAATCATGAGACACCTCATGTCTCGAATAGGGTTCCCCTTCACAGTGGTTGCAAAGCTAATAAATCTACATAGCATGTTCGCAATCCATTTACTCAATTGTCTCCTGCCCCAATGGAAGAAATTCTATAATGGTTAGGAAATCCTATGGAAAAAACTCATCTCTCCATTCCACAAGAGGACATCACCATTCCTAACCCAAGTCTTGAGTCTAATTTTCATCTTTTCCATCCTCCATCATCTACAAGCCATGACTCCTTGCACCATGACTCACTTGAGTGATCTACTTCCCAAGATAGTTGCACGCACTCTCTTGATTCTCGAGCTACTGGCTCAAGTTTCATTCATGAGAAAGGAAGTCTCATCATACAAGCAGAGGAATAGGATGGTGAAGAAACAATCAATTCCTTTCAAAACATTGAGCTTCCATTCTTGATCAATCCTCGATTTGCGAATCTTGGTGAAACATCATGCAAAATCAATTCGTTTGATCAACCTCTAGCCTTGGGATGTTATCACTCCCATGCTTCTGTATGTTGTGATGAACACCCAAGCACATCATATGATCTATTGTCATATCATGTACACTTTAACTCAGATCTGGAATGTGCACCGCTCAAAGAAGAAATCCATATCGAATCTTCCTTTGTGCCTCACTTGCATGTGTGTCCTATCATTCACAATGCATCAACATGCATCAGAGACACTCCGCATTCTCTTGCTTCTTCATATTTTGAGTTATCTCCTCGATAGACACAAGGAAATGGGGTTTCCCATGATGACAATAGTCTCAACACAGAGGACTCTTCCCACTCGTCATTATCTTATGTGTTGCATGAAGGTAGCTCATCAAGTCAGATTTCTGAATATTTTGATGAAGCTATGATAGAGATGGTTTTTATCCTAAGAGAAGTTTTGAAATTAGTAACAACAACCATCCTCAAGCCATACATGATCTGGTCCACATCCCAAAATGCAATTTTTTAATTCTAGAAAGTCCTGGGACATGCTAGGGAGTCGAGGCACTTCAACGTCCCTTGATAGTTATGTCAGGACCTTGCAACTCTGGTAAGCCCGTCAAACCAAATTAGATCTCGTTTCTCATGCACAATCCATCCATCTGCATGGTTGCACTCAACGTGGATCCCTGCGTAAACAATATTTACTATTCAAGGTATGATATTTCAAAATTTCAGTTTTTCATTAATGATCGAATCCACAAGTCCGTTACAACATGTCCATCTTCATGCACCTCTCTTACATCCAATTCAGGTTGGGAGTGTCTGTCCCTCATCCAATCATGGGACAGTGAAGTTGATCATATCAAAGATTATCTCTATCTGGAATCATACTTATCAAATGTTATCTCTCATAATCAGCTCCTTGATCTTTTTGCAAATTTTTCACATCAAATCTACCCACTCATCATACCAGCAACCTCCCTGTGTGATGACGAGTGCACAACCTATCACACGAATCAAGTTATTCTCATTTCATCACACCCCAACCGGTTTCACACATTCATAGTGCTGGCATCCTTTCTACATTTCTGTGATGACCATGATGCATGCACACTATTTCACAAGTTGCAAGTAGGTGTTTGATCCAAGTGGATATTGGTGGCCACCCACCAAGTCCACTTGGACCCCCACCATTTTTTCTTTCAACTTTTTAAGTTTCCTTAATTGTAGCACAATTTACTATTTTTAGTAGTTTTTCGGGTCCTCAACTTCCAGAGCCATTTTGAAGCCCTAAAAAGTGTTTTTTGGGAAAAATGGGAGCAACATGGGTCCATGGACCGATGTGGATCTTCCCAAAGTTGTAGTTCTTATATTTCTAACGAGATATTGTGTGCATCAAATGGAGATGGTATGCCAAAGTTACGACCCCGGGAAGTTGATGTACCAATTTGCCCAAATGGGGCCCACAGTTTGGAATTTCATCTTCTAGGGTTAGGTTTTTGGATGTTTAGGGTTTTCCATTGTTTCTCAACAATAAATAGGCCTTCGAGCCTCATTGTAACATAGTTCAGAGGCATGTAGCCACCACATCTCTTCTCAGAGATAAGCTAGCATCGCCCTAGCTGGTTTATCTCCATATTTGTTTGTAAGCATATTTCAGTATTTTAATTTAATGAAATAAAGTATTATTTCTGTTGCATCTCTGTGTTTATGGTTATCTCTGTAATTTGTTGCATTCCTGTTTAAATCCAGATCAGTGGTATCAGAGCGGTCTACCTTTTCTCTATTTTTCTTTACATGTCCCCAATGAGGTCGGGATATAAGGATTTAGGGCTTGAACTGGTTGAACCTTTACAAGACTAGCCTTGCAAATCTCGATGGCCTCCCATGGTGGATGAAAATAAAGACGAGGGGGAAGGAGATCCTATCAAAATCTTGCTCGAAGAAGCCCTCAAGTGACAAAGGAACCCAATGATGGATAACTTTGCCCAGGTCCTTCAACGACTACCTAGGGGTGACACATCGGTGTCCAACAACTACTCTGGAAATGCCACACTATTTATGGTACAAGTTAATTTTGAAATCACCATATTTGATGGTCAAATAGATGCAGATGCCATTGATAAATGGTTAAATCTGCTAGAGGGTTATTTTTCTATTCATGATTTTTCCAGTCGGGAAAAGATTATTTTCGCTCTTCTGAAAGCAGCACCCCACGTCAAGGACTGGTGGGAAACTTATTGCAAGTGGAAGGATGAAAGTACAAGGTCACTATTTTCAGCCGCACCCACTTGGAATTCATTCCGGGATGCCATCAAGGAGCAGTACTACCCTATTGGAAGCTATGACGATCAATACATAAAGTGGACCACACTGCGGCAGGGAAAGGACCAAGACGTATTGGAGTTTACCAATATTTTACATACCCTTCACACAAAATTGGGTATCAAGGATTTAGAGTAGCATTTGATACTCAAATATCGCGTCTTCCTACACAATTACATCTAGGAAGAAATAGAATTCTTGAACATCTCATCGCTCGGCACAACATACCAATATGCTGTCAAGGTCAAGCAAAAGTTTAAACAGAAGAAGTGAGACATTGGACCTGCGAATCCGAATCAAGGGAAAGGTGCCCCCAAACTGTAGAACAAAGGACAAAGCCAAGGCAGGGCAACCCAAGACAATCAGCCAAAGCAACAAGCAGAGAATAACACTACAAAGCCAAAAAATGACATGGGAAAGTGGTGTGAGTTCCATAAGAGCTCCACTCACAACACAAGTGAGTGTTGGGCCAAGCAGTCACTAGTGGCTGAGCTAAAGGTTTCAGAATCATATGCATGTTCTTACTCTGAGTCAGAACCCAACAAGGGGAATGACAAAGGGAAGCAGATTATCGATGCGGAGCCCAATGCCACCGTTTCCACCACGAAGATCCAGAAGGAGGAACCCGAAGATCCAGAGGAGGAGGAGCATCTCTTCCACTCCCAAATGTGGGTAAAGGGCTCCCAGCTACAATTCATTGTCAACAATGAGAACCAAAAGAACCTCATTTCGGAAGAGGTCGTGAAGTGCCTAAGCTTACTGACCATAGCACATCCACAACCGTACACCATCGGATGGCTTCACCAAGGATGGGATCTGTTATCACAAAATCATGTACTGATGGCTGCTAATCAGTAAGACCTTATGAAACTATTTCAAACCAACTTTTGGTTGAGGCTTAGCCTCCTCAACCTGAGAGGGCTCTCTCAAAGATTAATGATATTGATTAATGATAATATAGATGGCTAACTCTATCTTGGTTTTGTGTGTTTGTAGGTTGAAAAGATGAAGGCTTGCTACCATTGGGCTATGGAGTCAGTGAAAGAGATAAGGATAACAAATAACTCTTCTTATAAAACTGAGGCTTGTATATACTTCAATGAAAGAGTGACACATTAAGGAAAGTCTCAATAACTTGAAGTTCATAGGAGTCAGAGCATGTGGGCATAAATTCTGAGTAATGATACATCAAGGTATTCAAAAGGAAAGAATTTAAAGGGATGATCAGAGTTTAATACCTAAAGGAAGTCAGAGCATGAGTAACCATGAATTCTGAGTAATAAGTATTAAAACATTGAAGAAAAACATCCAAAGATAGGACCCAAGAACTCA
>APFE030029229.1:28505-72070 GCA_000404065.3 Pinus taeda
ACAGCTAACTAGGAGTCCTAGAGACCTAAAACAATTAGGAGTGTAACTCCTCATTATGATCAAAACAACCTTATCTAAACATTTAAGACATTATTTGACACCTAAAACTCCATGATGTCAAACTTGATGATGCCTCCCACGTGGTCACCCAATTGCTGATGACAAACCCTAGAAATTAGGGAACATGTTTCCCTGTTTTTTAGGTTTATATCCTTGAAAATTGCAGAGCCTTTATCTCTTCATCCATGACATATTTTACAAAACTGAAGGAGATTTTTGTAGCCCATGTTGTCCAGAACAAAAACCTCTCCTGGTTTTTTTAAACATTTCTCCAGTTGTCCAGAAACTGTCCTTGAAAAACACGTGGCAAATAGGAGATGAAAAACTGCACCTACAGCAGTTTCGTAGCGCAACTTTGGTCACCAGTTTCTCCCAGATCAGAATGAATTTGAGGAAACTGAAAGATTCTTTTGTAGCTTGGTATGTTAGGAATAAAAGCCTCTTTCAGTTTTCAAAATTAAGTTTTCAGCTGCTCAGAAACCCTTATGGAAATTTACTAGTAAACGCAGAAAACAGAGTTTTTTCTGCTAAAACAGGCTGCTACAGGGGTTTCGTAGCGCGCTGCGAAAACACAGAACTGTTTAAACATTTTATCTTTTCCCTGAGATTTTTACTGCTCTTCCACTTGATTGCAAAAACTCCTTTTGACCTTGGATATATGTAGCAAGGATCTACATGTGCTCAGAACAACATAACTAAGCAAAATTTAACAAAATTTGAACAAAACTTTACCATGAACAGCAACCTTATTTAGCAGATAGCTGTGCTTTCAAGTCTTTTAACTTTCTCTTTCATAGCTTTGTTCTCAGCTCTTAGATGCAGGTTTATCTTTCTGAGGAGTTGGGCCTCCTTAATTGCAGGTATTGTCCATGTATAGACATCAGCTACTGAATCCACCTGATTTATTAGGTTTTCACTTCCTTTCAAAACAACTTTACGATAATTTGCATACCTGACAGCAGACTCCCTTGCGGCATTCCTCACCTTAGTAATTTCATGTTTGGCTGCTTCTAGCTGATTCTTTATAGCTATAATGTTTCCCCCTTGAGATATAATGACTGTTCTATTGGTGTCCTTTTGCTTAATTCTTTCTGCCTCCTCTGTTCTGGAATCTTGTCTTTGATGTTAATACCATAAAAGCATAATGTGCAGCTACAGCAGTTTCGTAGCATGCTACGAAACTACTGTGTGATTTAAAAACACAGTTTCACGTCAAAAAAAAATTCAACTCTCTTGATCTTACCTTTTTTCCTTTGAAATATTTTCAGTGATAACAGGATCTTCGCGTGACCTAGCAATGTCACCTTCCATACAACATCAACCCCTTCACTGATGAGGTATTGTGTGACATTTCCCCCCTTGAAGTTTGTGATGTATTATTAGGACAACCATTCTTGTGGAAGCGACATGTTGTGTATGAATCAAGGCCTCGTGCTGTTATTGTTACTTTGGGAAATAAGTTGTATAGGATACCAGAGGTAGCACTGCCTACTGCCATATCTTTGGTTATTGTGAAACAATGCAGTAAGCTCATATCCAAAACTGGGAAATTTGTTTTCCTAATGATATGCCCTCAAGGAAAGAATAAGAAAGTGGCCACGACCTCCAAATAGGGCCCCTCCACACAACAAAGACAGATAGACAAGGTCATGGAGGAGTACGAGGACATCTTCACCTCCCCTGTAGGGGTTCCTCTGCACTGTCAAGTCAAGCACTCCATCAATCTGACCCCAGGTGCGTCGCTACCCAATGGACCAATCTATCAATGCTCCATTCTAGAGAATAATGAAATCAAGAGGCAGATTCAGGAGATGTTGCATAAAGGGCACATCCATCCGAGTTCATCACCCTGTGGGAGCCCGATCATGTTGGTACAAAAGAAGGATGGGACTTGGAGACTCTGTATTAACTATCGAGGGCTGAACAAGATTGCTGTCTGTAATAGGTACTTGATCCCATGGATTGATGACCTCTTGGACCAACTAAAGGGGGCAAAATATTTCAGCAAGATCGATTTGAAGTCAGGATATTACCAGGTACCAATCAAACCCTCTGATGTGTGCAAGGCTGCCTTCAAAGCCAAGGAGGGCCTTTTCAAATGGTTGGTTATGCCTTTCAGATTGATGAATGCTCCTGCAACCTTCATGAGGCTAATGGATGACATCTTGCGGCCATTCACCAACTCATTTGTAGTGGTATACTTGGATGACATCTTGATCTTCAGCCAGAGTTGGGAAGAGCACCTCCACCACATCTAGCAGGTTCTCCAAACACTATGGCAACACAAGTTATGTGCCAATTTGGATAAATGCACTTTTGGCATGGCCCAGGTTCAGTATCTAGGATACATTATTGATGAACAAGGGGTGCATGTGGATCTAGCCAAGATCCAAATCATTCAGGATTGGCCATCTCCAACCACTCTAACAGAGCTTCGCAACTTTCTAGGTCTTGCCAACTTCTACCACAGGTTCATGTTGGGAATTTCTCATATCACTTGGCCCTTGAATGAAGTCACCAAGGAGGAGCGAAAGACAAATTATTTTGGTCTGAATCTCAGCAGAAAGCATTCACAGATTTGAAAGATCGTCTCTGCTCGGCACTAGTGCTTGCATTACCAGACTTGCAACAACCTTTTGAGGTCGAGACAGATGCCTCTAACTATGCTGTTGGGGCAATTCTTACTCAACATGGGCATCTAGTGGCATATCATAGTGATACACTTTTAGAAACAGTCTGGAAGTATCCCACTTATGAAAAAGAGATGTATTCCATTGTGTAGGCCTACCAACAATGGAAGCATTACATTTTGGGGAAGGAAACGATCATCCACATAGACCACCAACCCTTGCAGTTCATACAGACCGCCATCAAAAGTGGTCCACATACCTGCAACAGTTCCATTTGAATATAAAGTATAAGAAGGGCATCACCAATAATGTCGCAGATTTCCTTAGTCGACCAACAATCATGGCGTTAACCACCATGCTCAACTCTTGTGGGCACAAGACTTCTGATTGGCCTCTTCTCTATGAAAGCAACCCAGAATTCAGCTACACATACTATACACTCTTGGAGGGTCAGCATGTTCTAGATTTTCACCTCTAGGATGCCTTGTTATGCCACTTAGGTCACCTTTGTGTTCCTTCAAGCGAGCATGCAAAGATGATTTGGGAAGCACACTACAGTCAGGCTGCTGGGCATTTTGGGTTGAGAAAACAGTGGCAATACTGCAAAAGTATTTCTATTGGATGAATCATCGATAGGATGTCCGGAAGTACATCAAATCATGCACTTCCTAAACCATTGCCAAACTGACCATCAAGAAGCAAGGCCTCTACACCCCACTGCCTACCCCTAGTTGACCTTGGGAATCCATCTCCATGGATCACATGTTAGGCCTTCCTTCTACTAAGCATGGAAATGACTGTGTTTTTGTGGTCGTTGATAGGTTCTCGAAGATGGCCATTATGGCAGCTTGCAAGAATAATATCAAAGCAGAAGACATTACTAAAATCTTCTTTGAATGAGTGTGGGTACACTTTGGGATCCCACAGTCTATCATCTCAGATCAGGACAGCAGGTTCCTTAGTACATTTTGGTCTAGTCTCTGGTCGATGATGGACACCAAACTCACTAAATCCACAACCTTCCATCCTCAAACTGATGGCTAGACAGAGGTTGTCAACAAGATGATCGTACGCATTCTGCGCATGTACAACTCAAAGCATCCATGCACATGGGATGAGAGCCTCCCCTATGTTTAGCACAACTAAAATCGGGCTCTCCATAGCTCAACTAGGCATAACCCTTTTCAAGTGGGTTTGGGATTCCAACCATTATGTCCCATTGATGTGGCCATGCCATTTGCAGTTACTCACAGAGATTCGACTCATGTCCAGTCCAAAATAGATAAGGCAAACAACTTCATTGAGCACATCCAACATATTCACCAGCAAGTCCCTGACATTCTAGAGAAATAAAATGCCAAGTACAAGTAGCGACATGATCAACATCAGGTGCCACACAAGTTTCAGGTGGGTGACAAAGTCTGGTTGCATTTACAAAAGGAACGCCTTACTGGAGCCAATCGGAAACTCAAACCACTCCGATATGGTCCTTACACCATTACCAAGGCTATGGGATATAATGCATTTGAGCTCAGCATTCCCCCATTCCTTGGCTTGCACCCAGTGTTCAATGTTGACTGCCTTCGGCCATACTTTCCACCATTACTAAACACATCCAACATTGTAGAGCAACTCACACTGACAGAGCTAAATCTAGATTGCATGGAACAAGATGCAACTGATCGGATCATGGACACACAGATCAAGCACACTCACTAGCAAAATATCCAAGTATATCGAGTTGTCAAAGCAAGCCAAATCCTTCACTAAGGGAAGTGGCTCACCAAGGACTAAGCTCAGCAGAAGTTTCCTCATCTTATGGAGTAACTCAACGCAATAGGGACCATTGGGGGGGGGGCAGAATTATCTATGTGGATATTGGTGGCCACCCACCAAGTCCACTTGGACCCCCACCATTGTTTCTTTTAGCTTTTTCAGTTTCCTTAATTGTAGCACAATGAACTATTTTTAGTAGTTTTTCGGGTCCTGAACTCCCAGAGCCATTTCGAGGCCTTGAAAGACGTTTTTTGGGAAAATTGGGAGCAATATGTGTCCATGGACTGATTTTTCTCTTCCCAAAGTTGTAGTTCTTGGATAGATCTTTCTAACGAGATATTGTATGCATCAAACGAATATTGTATGCCAAAGTTACGACCCCGGGAAGTTGATGTACTAATTTACCCAAATGGGGCCCACAGTTTGGCGTTTCATCTTCTACGGTTAGGTTTTTGGATTTTTAGGGTTTTCCATTGTTTCTAAACAATAAATAGACCTTCGAGCCTCATTGTAACATAGTTCAAAGGCATGTAGCTAGCACATCTCTTCTTAGAGATAAGCTACCATCGCGCTAGCTGGTTTATCTCCATTTCTGTCTGTAAGCATATTTCAGTATTTTACATTAATGAAATAAAGTATTATTTATGTTGCATCACTATATTTATGGTTATGTCTATAATTTGTTGTGTTCCTATTTAAATCCGAATCAGTGTTTAATCATGCCTAGCATACAATGAACTTGGTTCCCTCATTCAGAGTGTTCGCAATATTGTTTAAAAGGTTTATTTGTTCATGTCAAACTGGGAATCCAGCATCTCGACTGACTGGTTTGATTTCTCTTCTACCTTGGGTGGCTGTCATATAGTTTATCATTTTCCCAACAATACATCCAATGAAAGTCGCTTCGTGCACTATGATCTTCACCATCTAACATCTTTCTTCTTAGACTTCTATCAAGCAAGTGAGGCACTTTAGCCTGCACTGATGACTATGGCAGGTCCTCACTGTCTTGACATGACTGATGAGAATGACTAGATCTATCTATCCATATCACATTCCCATCATGATCCCCTATCTTGAATCAGGAATCCATCTTCTCAAAGATCACGAATCTTTCAAAAAACCCATCACGAATTTTATGATCCAATCATTGAATGGCTGGAACAATCTTACGTGGTGAGTCGTGTTGTAGATACCAAGCACCAGTCCTTCCTCGCACTTGCTGAGAAATGTTGTGCAAAACAACACACACTCGTAAGAGGCCTTCGAGGTTTGTTGAAAAATGGTAGTCACAGAAGAGGTAAGCATGTGTTTTGGGTGGTTGCAACACTTCCACTCACAGGCGAGACCTTCTCTCTCGTGTGTAAGTTTTTCAAGTTTTTTATTTTTTGTTACACACTATTTTTTATCTATTTTAGTCACTCGTATCCTTGTGGCCGCAGGTCAGATACGCCTATGATGGCTTCACTAGAAATTTCATTTCACGTAACCTCGACCATTTAATGTAGGAGTAGGATTAGTGTTTTCTTTTTCACTTGTCTTTGCTTTCTAGTTTGCATGTTAGTCTGCTTGTTGCTTGTTGTTTTCATCCTATTGTCTTTGCTTACTATCCTTATTTTACTTTGTCTGATTCTGTTTATTATTTTTGTTACGTTCATTTTGTTTTTTCAATACATTACTATTTTTATTTCCATAAATAAGTGATGCCAACTACCACGTTTTGGTTTCTGAATAGAGTATGTGGCTAAAATTGGAATAAACGTGTGACACTATAACACTTGCTCAGTCTTGTGTCCATCTTCTCTATGCTTGGTCGTAACCTTTGGCCGATGAAGTCTTGATGGAAAATATGAACCGTCTTCAAGGGAATTTTTGGTCCAACCATGAACCTATGTCCACACTGGGAAGCCCCATGCCTGTACTTAACTTTATGCTCTATGTATTCAAGCTCATCCAACTAGTAGAAACAGAGAAGGGGAAAATATAAATGAGAAAACCTATGTCAGAGGTCTTACATGATTCTCTAAAGAAGCAACCTCTTCTTCTCTCAATAAGTCAGGATCCCTCTTCTACCCCAAAAATAAATAAGTGCCTATGCACAGTCCTCTTGAAAAAAATACAAAGGTGAAAGAAGAGAAAGGATTCCTATGCATAGAGGTGAAGCATGCAAATCCACCGGGGTACTGACCAAGCTCATTGTCAGTGGAGCAATGTGTGTGTTCCGGCGTGACTTGACTGGGGTACTATCTAGGCATGCTGGTAGTAGAGAAATGCCATAGATGAAAACTTATACTCTAAAAATCTTCAACTCGCGAGCTAAACTACCGTTCTCAAATTCAAAACACTAAGATCAAGATGAACTTTTGATTGTGTTTGATTGAGTTGGAAAAGGGTGAACCATGCATGTCCATGGGGTGAGTGGGGAAGCTGAAGTAACCCGCACAATGATTCAATACTCCCCGAAAGAACAAGGCCCTATGCTAGACATGAACCAAAAAAAAGAAGTTGGATTTCTACCAGTTTGTCGCCAAGTGTTGTAGTGGCTACAACCACCCTCCAAAATTTTGGCCTGCACCCAATTTTGGAGCCTCCCTTGAGAGTTTTGCTTGATGACTACACACCCCCAGGTTCACTCCGTGAGCCCAAGTAAGTATTTGCATCCACCTTGCTTGCGCATTTCATTCAAGTTTCTACATGTTGGTATCTAGGTCATGCTTGCGACCATGTTTTGGTTATGCTCAAAGTCTTTGCCTCGTGTGTACTTGTTGTGTCTACTATGAAAGAATTTGTCACACTCACACATGGAGTCACATTCACTGTCACACAAGCGTCATCACAATCGATCAACAATCAATCACGAGTATCGCTCTTGTCGTGTGCACTGTTAGTTAGTCATGTTGAACATGTGTGTCTGAATGGTTTGAGCCATCTCATCATCGAGTCATGTGAGTGTGTGTTTTCATGATCACCTATGCATCTTTTGACTGTTCACAAACTTAGTATTTTTTTTGCTAAAGTTTTGACAACTGGACTCCCCTCTAACAGCCGAACCATCACCTCACCATTGACTTGATCGAATGTCACCCAGAGTAGCACATAAGCACTAAGAAATTCTTTCCAATATGTGTTGATCGCAAGTAATTCAATAAGATCTCATGCTGGTCACCCGAATAGTCGGACCCGACAACCACCTTGGGACAAACTACCCTCCAAAATTGCATAGAGGCCATTGAACTTACTCACTCAGCTGACTAAGGAAATTGTGTAGACAGGTCGGACAAACACCAAGTTCCCATCACTATCTCCCTTAGAAAATTGCATAGTTTTCCCAGTGAGTCATCCCGATAGTCGACCGACTGCTCATCTCAGAAATTGCGTAGTTTTCATGAGCAAGCCTTCTGCTGCCCAGCAGTCCGCTTAGCTCAGAAATTGTGTAGAGATGATTAGTGGGCCACCCTCCTGGCCTCAATGCAGTTTCCCCTATTAGTAGCTCCTAGCAGTAGATTACCAGTTCCCTCTAGGAATTGCACAGTTTCTGCTGACAGTGACCCTAGTAGCCAATTGCCAGTTCCCTCTGGGAATTACACAATTTTGGCTACCAGTGACCCAGTAGCTGATTGCCAATTACCTCTCGGAATTAAGAAATTTTGGCTGCCAGTGTCTCAGTAGTCGACTGTCAGTTCCCTTAGGGAATTGCACAGTTTTGGCCACCCGAATCCTATGTAGTTCCTCCCAAAAACTGCACAATCTCTGCCTACTTACCATGCTTTAAGCCCAACCTATTACCCTAGAAAATTTCACAAGTTTGGCTTTCCATCCCCTGCTTCCCGCTCAATTTGGAAACTACACAGATCCTCCCTACCTTGTCTTCCTATAGCCCAGACTCTCCCTCCCAAATTTGCGCAAATTTTCCTTCCAGCCGGGCCAGACCTCACAGACAGTCACTGTTGAGTTGGATTGCCCATCTTTATCACTCAGTGACTCTTGCGTAGTTTTCATTAGCAGTACCTGAACCCATCATCCCACTTCACAACCTTGTTGCCTCTCCTGGTCACCTGCATCCGAAATGATCATGTGTTATGGTAGAGTAGGAGGTTTTGGATTTGATGTCATCTCGTCATGAATGATTGCAAGTACAGGTACACCAAAAAACATGGAGTGACGACGAATGGGATGAACGAAGGGAGCACATACAGAAGGATAGGTTCACCAATAGATGAGCGAGCGATGCATGTGAAGGGATGTGCTTACAAATGGATGAACATGCACCTTCGTGAACAGGTGAGCCCGTCAAGCCTCCCAACATGCAAGCAAGGAACAACATGTCAAAGCTTCATCAAGAGAACCAAAGACCATTGAAGACTCCATGCACTTCGCCATATGGAGGTGAATCTATGATACACCATGAAGGCATCCATCACCCAGCAGCACTATAGCTCAATATACACCCCAGCAATAGCACGAATGTATCAAAACTATCATGTCAAGTCATGTCATGAGTCATCCCACCCACATCTCTACTATGGGATATGTTGTCAATCAATGCAATGTAACGTGGAAGTCCAAGAGACCCAGTTGTTGTACAAAGAGTCATGTAAAGTCAAAAGGTCATGGAAGTCAAATAGTCATGAGGGTAGTCGAACATCCACAAGGGTTAGTTTCACCCTTGGCTACAAATACCCCCTCATTTGTACATGAAAGGACTTTTCACCTCAGCTCCTTCAACATAGCGAAGAGAGTCTGTAATATTTTCTTTGAAGAGTAAGTAGTGGCTCCAATGCCATGAACTCAGGGTTAGTGATGTATGGTGTAAGGATATGTCTTGAAACTTTCACTTAATTCAGAAGCCTGCCAATAGGCTAGCACATTTTCACACATGTATTCTAATTGTTGTAAGACTAATCTTTAACACTTGTGATGCATGTTTTTTTAACCTATATTCTACATCTGAACTATTTCACTTGTTGTAATACATAATCTGTTAATGGAAATGTGTTGTATATGTTGTTAACACTGTCTCGCCTGTGTAGACTACTCTCCCGGACATTAGACAGACCTTTCATATAAATATTGGTATAACAACCATTGCACTCGTGTGGACTAATCTGTTGAGTGTTATACGTGCTATCTTCCCTTGTGTGTTGTGACTACTGCATCCATGTGGACTGTTCCACCGGAAGCTACGCATGTCTTGTTGTGTTGTGTGTTCCTAACAGAGTTGGAACTTCTCCCAATCGACTTGGACTCACTCCCACCCTCTCCCTCTACGGTGAAAGAACCATTGACACAAGTGACACTTACACTCACTAGGCACATGAACTTCACTTCTGAGAAGATAAAGCAGACCACTCACCTATGCTGACAAGTAAGAGTTGAGGAAAATATTGAAGATAATGGCAATCGGGCCATCGTATCAGATGGAACTCCTACACCAAACTGTGTGGGGTCTAGTTAGGACTTCATACTAAGGAGATCCCCTAATGTTGGCGGGTCCAGCACCGTCAATAGTATGATGGTAGGTTTACTTATTATCATATATCAACTTTCTTCTAGATAAATTACATAAAAGTTTTAATATGGATGTGTTTTGAAACAATTTTTTGGCTTTATTTTTATATTAGAGTGCATAAAAGTGTTTTGAATTTAAATTTAAAAAAAAATAGAAAAAATAAAATTAAAACAAAATTTATTGCTCAAAAGCTAGGAAAACCCAAGCATGCCCTTGATTGAAGGTTGTGCTAGTTTGCTAGTTTATACACCGAAATAGTTACAAACTAATATAGATTTATCTTATGGATCTAGCAAGGGCTGAGAAGGATCAAATCTCTTCAGTTGAAAATTTCTTTCAAAGTGCAAAATTTGAATAAATTTTTTGTACCTCCACAAATTTGATCCTCCGAATATATATATATATATATATATACAAAGAGAGAGAGAGACCATTTTTAATTTTTCATTATTTATGTTGCATTTTGGAATGTGTAAAATGGACTAATATTTACTTTGACATAAAATAGTGAAAATGTTTTAGCTATATATATATATGAAATGACATAATATTATATCAACTTTCTAAAGAAATAAAGTAGTTAAAAGTTAAAATAGAACTATATATACATTATATAAAGCAATTTAATATGAAAAGAATTTACCATATTAAGAGTTACATGGTAAAGTGCTAATGAAAATTAGTTGGATAATTCAGTGCGAGAACTACATGGTAAAGTGAAGTCGGATGATTCAATAGATAGTTGTGACATAGAGAAGGTGAAGTTATGGATGTATGTTATGGGATAAAATCTAATAGGATGGATATTTTTTTATTTTTGTATACAATAAGTTATATATAAGAGATTGGGATATTTTTTTCGTAGCATGACAATTTTAATGGTGGAAAATTGTCTTAGAGTTTAGAAATTTTAGTTAATATTTTTAACTATAATATGTAAATTTAGAATGTTTGGTGATATTTTTGTAAAAAATATTATTTTTCTAATGAATTTATATTTATTATATAAAATATTCGTGATTTTTAAGGAAAATCAATTTATATTATAAAATTTTATGAACCAATTTTAGAAAAAATGGAATTTGGTGATTTTTTTGTTGTTGAAAAAACATGGAAGATAAGCCAACCTGTGAATATTAACCCCTAAATTTTTCCCTATCTTGTTATCATTGATAAGCCCTTTTTTGGTGGATTTGAAAATCTAAGTTGAATACAAATTACCTTTCATTTAGGCTAGGTGGTGTGTTTTAATGTGAATTGGGTGTCTCAAACACTGTGAACATAGATTTAATAGTGATGCTAAACAAATTACTCTGAGGGTATGACAATTACACTAGTAACGATGGGGGACTCCACCCCATTTCCAGTAGGGAATCTAAGAATGAAGAGTTACCCCATTGAATCTAAGAATGAAGAGTTGTGAAAGAGGGCAGAAATATAATTTTGAAAAGTAGTGTTAACATATTTTTCACCTATACAATTTAGAGTACATGTTTTTAATATAATTTAGCAATAATAACAACCAATGAAATTATTTGAGGTTGCATCTCGAAGAAAGTTAAGAACAAGGTCTCTTACATGGATGTAATAAATGATATAGTCATAATTGGATCAATAATTAAAATAAATAAATATGTCTCATGATGTGAAAATTTTGAATATAATAAAGAATATAACATAAAGTGCATAAATTTCAAATATAAAGTATCACTTATATGTTAGGTTTCTTATTATTCAATATTGTTGATCAAAAACTCTTTTTTCTCGCTCTACAACCCTAATGGCCACGCAGCCATGAGCTAGGTAGCGCAGAAAAAGTAGCAAGAGATACAGTGAATGACAGACATGGGTACCGAGAACTAATAGCAATGATAGAGGAAGGGAGGAGGGGAGAGATCCCCTCCTATCAAGATGCAGTGACAGGGGAAGGACAGAACAACTACAATGAGGTGGAAGAAACAAGAAAACCGAGACCTGTCCTGGGAGCACGATGGCAAGCCGACAATAGAGGAAGGTGTTTACCATGTGTTGCAAAGAAACCAAGTTTTATCATCCCAATGACTAAACTGGAGTGCTACAGAAGCTACATGAAAGACCATGCACTCATATGCAAATTCATCGGAGTATGGCTGGTAGAAAAGGACCTAACCAGATGAATCCAACAAAAGTGGCAACCCCAAGGCCACATTGAACTAAAGCTGGGAGCACGAGGATTTTTCACGGTAATTTTTTTGAACCTGCAAGATAAAGAGAAAGTGTTTGAAAATGGTCCATATTTCCATTATAATGCGGGATTGTTTATGAGATATTGGGAAGAATTCTATAACCCAGATAAGGAAAAATTCTTAGTAGCATCAGTATGGGTAAGACTATTCGGACTCCCAATGGACTTCTCGGATCCAGAAATCCTAGAGGAATAGGAAACACTATAGGAAGCTTCGTTAAAATAGCAGAAACTACAAAGAGGGAAGACACACCTCATATGCAAGAATCTGTGTTTACATGAACATAGCTGACCTGATTCCAGACACAGTCGAGTTAGAATATCATGAGGAAGTATGTAAATAAACCCCAGATTATGAGCACAATCCTTTTAGATGCTGAAGATGCCATGAGTATGGCCACCTATTCAAGGAGTGCCCACTCAACCTCGAAGAAGACGAGAGAAGAAACAAACCACAGAGGAAAAATCAAGAAGACAAGGAAGGGTTTCAGGAGGTAAAAAATAAAAGAAGACACACAAAGGAAAACCCCAAAGAAACAATGAAAGAACAACAAAACAAAACAAGTTATAGAAATAGCTTTGAAATAGTTTAAGAAGAAGATGAAGAAAATGAGACTCAAACAATGGATTACCAGGGAGAAAAAGAAAAAGAATACAACACAATCCAAGGTACATCACACATCAAGCGAAAGGCTTAAGGCGAACCATTAGGCAAGGATGATAAGGAAATAAAGGAGAAAATGGAAAATGCAGTAATGGAAATTGATACAAATAGAGGAGAAGAACTAAGCTCTGAAGAAGAAGTATTACGGAAACTCTTACAGGAATGGAAACACCTGGATGAAAGATTCATCCCAGAAGAGCTGAAAAAACTATATCGAGAGACCTTCCAACAATACCAAGAAAAATAGGGCAAAGGAAAGCTGGGAATGGTAGAACAACTAGGCATCCAACAAGGCATTTCTTAGGACCTCCAAAGCAAAACAAAAGGAGGGAAAAAAAGAGGTAGAAGGAATATACAAGAATCAATACAACTCATGGGTGAAATGCTAGTGAATACTGAAAGAGTAGTTCCACTCTCAGTGGTATTTCACCAAACCAACCCAACTACCTCATGATAGTCACATCCTGGAGTATAAGGGGCCTGAACAGTCAAGGAAAACAGAGAAACTTAGCATAAATGCTAAGAGAAGAAAAACCCCAAATAATGTTGCTACAAGAAACAAAAATCCCAAGGAGGAAAATGGAGGATATCCTAAACAAAATCAAACCAAAATATGAATGCATGACAATAGACGTGAATGGAAGTGCGAGAGGTATTGCAATATTATTGAACCCAACATAAATCACAATTGACTATTGGATAGGAATGAAAAGGATCCTCATGGGGGAAGTTCCAATTAATAGGAAACAATGACTGGTTTCTAGTCTCAGCAGTTTATGGACCACATATTCCAATGGAAAAAGGAAGGTTCCTCCTTCACCTCCAATAGTTAGGTAACCTTCATAAAGAAAAACTATGGTTGATAGCAGGGGACTTCAACATGACAACAACAAAAGATGAAAAGAAAGATGGATTGCAAAGAGAAGAACTAGAAATGGAGAAATTTAGGGACCTACAGGCGAAACTGAAAATGATAGACATGCCAACTATAAGTGGGAAATACACCTGGAATAATTGGCGAGGAGGGAGCAATCAAATAGCTTCAAGGTTAGACAAATTTCTTGCAACAGAACACATCTTAGGAAAGGATATTTTCTATGAAGCTACAATCCTTCTGTGTTTAGGGTCAAACCACTGGCCCATTAAACTAGAGATTGCAATGAATCAACAGAATTAGAATAGACCCTTCAAGTTTGAGGCATTATGGCTGAGAGACCCTGAATTTATAGAAAAAATGAAGACTTGGTGGAAGGAAAATGAGAACCGAAGGGAAGGAAGAAACAAAATGCACACTCTCCAACTAAGATTAAAATATCTAAAAGGCAAGGTTAAACAGTAGAATAGAGAAGATTTTGGAAATATTCACAAGGATAAGGAATAATTGCAGATTTCAATGGAGAAAATACAACAGAAAATCCCAGACAAAGGAAGAAGTGAAAAATTAGCTGAAGAAGAAGGATGGATGCTAAACAAAATAGAGGAAAGAAGAAAACAAGAGGAAATCTTATAGAAACAAAAATCCAGAATCCAATGGTTAAAGGAAGGAGAGAGAAATATGAAATTCTTCCATAAGGCAATGATACAACACCGAAAACAAAATAGAATATTCTCCCTAAAAGATAAGCAAGGAAATAGGTTAACCCAGAAAGAATAATTGGAGGATTTGATAGTGCAGCATTTCAAAGAAATCCTGACATAACCCAACATCAGCAGGGAGGCAGACATCAACAAAATCAGTCAAAACATTCCCAAAATTCTAAATAGAGAACAAAATTTGGCCCTCCTAAGAGTCATAAAGGAAGCTGAGGTGGCAGAGGTAGTAAAGGGAATGGAAAAAAACAAAGCACCGAGGCCGGATGGATTTACCTCGAAATTATTTCAAGCCACGTGGAGCTTCATGATCCGAGACATAGTAAATGCAGTAGAAGGGTCCCGCTGCACCAAAAGAATGCACCCAGCTTTAAATGCTACTTTCCTAGCTTTGATACCAAAAATAGAAAAAACAGAAGAGCCTCAATGGTTCCATCTGATAGCGTTCTGCAATGTGATATATGAAATTCTAGCTACAATCATGGTAAACCATCTCAAACCAATATCAGAGTTGATATCACCGAAACAAACGAGATTCATAAAAGGAATAAAAATAGTAGATGGTATAATAGTAGCACAAGAAGCAATTCATTCATTGAAGAATTCAAAAACCAAAGAAATGATGATAAAAATTGACCTCGAAAAAGCCTATGATAGATTAAGTTGGAGATACCTGCAATGTATACTCAAGGCTTACGGTATTGAATGGGAAGACACTTCAAGGTAAAAATGGATCATGATAGTCTTAAATACTTTTTAGAACAACTATTATCTTTAGAATAACAGAAAAAATGGGTCACAAATATGTTGAGTTATGACTTTGACATCATCTATAGAAAAGGGAAGAAAAATTTTGTTTCAGATGCACTCTCAAGAAAGGATGAGGATGTGGAAGCATCGTTTTGCGCTATTTCTATTATCCAACTAGATTGGATAAACAAAACAAGGGATGAATGGAAGAAGGACGAAGAAGTATGGACACTCATTCAAAAGTTGAAAAAGATCCCAATTCAAACAATATTACCAGAACTTGAAGAGGAAGGAAAAATCATATTGGAACCTAGAGCAATCACATAAACAAGAACCCGACAGCTACGAAATCGATCAATTTCACAGTATCTCATAAAGTGGAAGAACTTACCCACTGAAGATTCCACATGGGAGGACAAAAATTTTATACAAAAGCATCAAGAACTACTCAAGTGTTGAGGACAACACTTTTTGAAGGAGAGGGGCATGTTAGGCCCCTATAATACTAGTGTAACCCCTTATTGTTATTAGTACAACCCCCTTATTATATCGTTGTACCCATGTAGTCCCCATATTGTTACTATTGTGCCCCATAGAAGCCCAGTATTGTTATTATTGTGCCCTTACATTATTATTGTTATGTCGGCTCTGATTATATTATGACCCCTTAGGCTCCTATATATAAAAAGGAGGTATTTTCATTTGTATCATCCAAGAATTGTTCATTTGTGTAATGCAAAGGCGTTTGCCCCCTCGAAGAGGCTGAATTATAAGGCATTTATCTCTCTTTTCTATCTTTTTGTGAGCTGGTTTCATAACAATTATCATTATGCCAGTAATGTCAATTCTTTTAAATGGATCTCCAACAGAAGCCTTCAATCCATCCAAAGGACTCAGGCAAGGTGACCCACTATCACCATTCATTTTCATACTCGCAGCGGATGGACTTGGAAGGCTGATAAAAGAAAACGTTAACAGCGAACAATTGAAGGGATTAAGACTATGGGGAAATGACCTACCTTTAACTCATCAACAATTGGTCAATGATGTTATGTTATACAGACAAGCAACTCTTAAATAAGCAAAAGAAATAATGGAAATTATTAAAGAATTCACAGGGGCCTCAGGAACAAAGTTAAGCGAAGAAAAAATTGGAAATTTATTTCTTTAACACCCAAAATGTCTCCCAAGTGTTCCTTGCAAGAACCATGGGATTTAGAATCAGAAAATTCCCAACTAAGTACTTAGGCATCTAGCTAAATAATAAGAAAAACAAAATTGCTAATTGGGGAATCCTGATGAAGAAATTGCAAAAGAAAATGGAAAATTGGACATTCAAAGCCCTCAACACCTTGAGTCACATAATATTACTCAAATCGGTACTTCAATCCCTACTGATATATCAACTGACTAGCCAAGCTACACCCAAAACAATATGTCAAAAAATGGTAGATATGTTTAAAAAATTTCTATGGCAAGTGGCAAGCAAGATAAAAAAGTGGGCGCTTTTACCCTAGAAGTGGCTAAGAAAACCTCTAACAGAAGGAGGATTAGGAATGAGAGACCCATATACCCTGAACCAGGTAATGGGAGCAAAGTTTCGGTGGTGATGGAAACAAGGAGGAGAAGACTTGTGGAAAAAGATATGGGAAAGAAAATATGAGATGCCTAGGTCTCCAGAAGGCAAATTGAGAAGCCAAATGGAAAAGAAAGGCTCAACAATTTGGAATTTGGCAAGAGCCAACAAAGATTTGATAAGAGAACATAGTTTTTGGGAAATAAGAGAGGGGAACAAAGAAAACTTCTAGGAAGAGGCTTGGCAACAAAGAGACAAACTCAACCAACTACCTCAACTCCAAGAGATACAACAGTTCACCACACAGACTGAGAGAGGTGCAGTAAAAACTATTGGAGCCCAGAAATGGATGGATACTGGAGAAGATGGGAGAAAAAAAGGAAAACTGGCCAGACGCACCAAAAACAACTGAATGGGAAATATATGAAGAAGAAATGGAAACAAAGAAAACTGCGGCCAAAGCAGGGACAAACACTATCAGATGGGGAAAGGGAATTAAAGGAATGTTCACAATAGTTGAAGGATACTATCTAAAAGAAGGATATAATAGAAACCCAGAGATAAAAAATGGGACAACATTTGGAAAACAAAAACTTGGCCGAAGGTAGAAGTTTTCACTTGGATTATGTGCCACTAGCAAGCTCTAACCTGGGACCAACTAAGAAAAAAAGGAACACATGGCCCCTCACATTGCATGCTCTACCAAGTACAAGAAGAAACCATGGAGCATATAGAAAATGACTGCAAAGTTAGCAACAACCTGTGGAGACAACATTAGGATCTTTTTGAAATTAGTGACAGAGATAGAAACAACATCAAAATAACAATAGAAAAGTGGTGGAACAAACCTTACCAAAATACAATCCTGAATAGAGCCTGTAAACTTTCATTAGGATTCGTTCTATGGAACATTTGGAAAGAGAGAAACCGCCTAACCTTCAAGGAAGATGGCAGAGCAAAGGATGAGATATGGAACCAAATTAGTTAGCATATAAGGGAGACCATTCTCACAGAGAAATGGTACGAGGAAGATTGGAAATTCGACCAGACAGAGGCAAGAATAATGGCGGGCCTACAACTAAAGTCAAGCATGATGAAAGTTACAGCAGGGAAAAACCATAATAATGAGGCGGAAGAGAGTAACTGTTTTAGGAATCCCCAACAGGACTTCATCAAGTTGAATTTTGATGGGGAAGCGAAGGGTAACCCAAGAGAGGTAGGGATAGGAGGAGTCTTTAGAGACAATAGAGGAAGAACACTCAGAATATACGCAATAGATTGTGGCAACGCAACCAACAACAAAGCTAAGCTTCATGTGCTGAGAAGAGGATTAGAGATCGTCATCAGTGAGAAGTACCAAAAGTTGTAGGTGGAAGGAGATGTGAAACTAGTGGTAGACATTGTGAAACAACTGCAGAATGGCACTCCAGTGGAAAAAGTGAGCCGAAGTTGGAGAATGGCCTGGTTAGTGGAGGAAATAAGCGTCTTCCTGAGAAAGGTAGCATACATCCTTCCCACCCATGTGAGAAGGAAGGGAAATGAACCAGCAGACAGCCTGGAAAACAGGGGATGTAGAAATGGAGGAAGACTGTTGGATGAAAGTGAGGGTGAGTTAAGCCAGAAGGAGGAAATGGCAAACCTGAGACATCCACTAGAAAAGGATAAGGAAGGAAATACGAATAGGAGAGGAAATCTAGAGAGACCATGGGAGAGAAATCAGGAAGAAGGAAGAGGACAGCTGGAGGATATGACAGACGCAGAGAACGAAGTGAGACGACATGTCAATGGGTAGCTGACGTAGCATGGAAGGGAAGGTACGTAATTCGAGAGTACGAGGGGGAGAAAGAACAAAACTGAAAGAGAATAGGGTAGGACAAAGAACATCGAGGTGGGCACATGAAGGACACCAAGTGGCAGAATGAGGTCAGAAGTGACACAACAAGAGTAGCCAAGAGAAGGTGGGAATTAATGAAGGACATCAGGAGAAAGGACAGGAGAGCAAGATCCTGAGACATGTGGTGAGCCCTAGTATTGCAAAAATAGTGCTACAACTCCTAGTACTCCCTTCTTTAATTTTATCAACCTGGTAGTTTGTAACAAACTTGGAAGCGACGGTGCTGTATGCACAAGTACTAGCTCTTGCCGCAATTGTTACTTGGTCAGCTGGCACAAGTCTGCTAGGGGCTTAAGCCAACTTCTATGAGCTCTGAGAAGAAACTTTTTAACTGATGGACAAAAGCTAACTCAAAGGAATCTAATCTACTTGTGGAAAGAAACTAAAAAGCTGAAAGGAAACGCAAACCCTAGTAAACCCTAATTTTACTAGCTAGCCCTACTGATGCAAAAAAGAAGATGCAAGCTACTAAGAGGTGCCATTGAATTCTAGGAAGGTAAAATGCATGTGTCTAAGTTATCACTATCTGAAGAAAACATCTTTTTGTATTTTTGAATAAGTTGTTAGAACTATCATGCATGTGCTTTTAACTGGCTTTTGACTGTGCAAAGGTGGATTAGCGAGAGGAAATGCTTGCAGAAGGTTGGGAAGGTTCAGAGAGGGCCTAAGGGGTCCCTAGCACCCTTTTAGAGAGTTTCACAGAGTTTGGCTATCAAGAAACTGCTTTCATGAGCTTCTACAGGAAGTCTGCAGGGGTTCTACAGGATGTTCTATGATTTTCTACAGGATGTTCCGAAAAGAGGATTTTGGAGGGTTGATGGAGGAAATATGGTGGGAAAGTGGAAATGGAGGTTGGATAATGATGTTAAGGGGTCTAGGACCTGGTGGATGAGGCTAAGGAACGATTGGATTTGTTCGATGATGGAGGAAGCGATGATGCACAAGAATGTAGAAATTAGGGAAAGGTGGGAAAAGTATGGCAAATGAAGGGTAGGAATCATGGACTAAGGGTTGGAGTAGATTATCTGATGGAGAAAAGGTAGATAGAGAGGTAATACAAGTGCTTTGTAAGTCGTTTTTCAATCTGGACAATCAAACACTTGGAAAATCAAAGACCTAGTTACGTTAGTCTATTCTGACGTAGATAACAGCCAGGACATGGAACAGAAGTTTATTTGCAATGAGATCAGGTGAAATAACTATGCAACTAAGTAATCATAACCCTAAGCATGCAATCAAAACTGATATCAAGTTCGGCAACTAAGAATCCAACACTACTAATTGCACAGTGAAGCAAAACAATGTTTTTGTTGGCAGCAATGTCACCTTTGTCCCAGCTCACGATCCCACTGTGGGAGAGGTGAGATCAGAGGTGCTTGATGGCCTTTTTCTAAGGATATTCCCTGTGATTGACTTATCAAACAAATCTGAACATGAAAATCTACTTTAATCACCAAAAGCAATCTAAATAACAAAATAATATTTAAATCTAAATAGCATATTTTATTCTAAGAATGCAGCAAAGACACATGAAGGTAAACAACGGAGGTACTGGGCACTTGAGATGGGCCCAACCCCAAGAGCTACAACCTCTTGAGAGAGATTAGAGCTGGTGCAAAGCTGTATTCATCTTTATTGATCAAAAGAATAATTACATTCCAAAAACTTTCCACAAGGAAAACTTGAAAATGTGCTGAAATACAGAGCTAAACTACTGCCTCAAAAATGACTAAAAACCGAACTACAAACTAGCTAACTTTTGCCTACAAAGTGACTAACTACTGGCTAACCAAAATGAGGCCCTAAGCCCTCTTATTTATACAATTGAGGACCCCAATAGTCCTCCTAAACTTTAGGGACTCGGCTGCCCAAAACTTGCAGTTAACAACAGTCCTACTTGACTTGCTTGCTGCCCTTGTTATAATCAATTTGGTGGCCCTTGAACTCCGAAATGATGGTGGGGATAAATAAAGGGGACACCTTCCTACAAATCCTCTCCACGAATTTGGCTGCCAAGTGCTCATTTAAACCTTTGATTTTGTCTCCCAATTGACCAAAAAGACTACACAAAGCACACATTAGACTTGTTGGCATAATGACTAACCTAATTCAATCTATTAGCATAAATATAATCAAAAACATGAAATAAACTAATGAGAATGGTGGATTAAGTCAAATTAAGAGATTTAATGAGCCCATATAATTATCCATTTTTTGGGTTCATCATCACCCCCCTACTGAAAGTGTTGCTCATCCTCTGAGCAACCAATTTATCTCTTCATCTTTGATGGCCCTGGTGGCCTCCCTGTCATGCCAAGCTTCTGAAGTGATGTCCTCTTTTCGGTCATGAAACCATGATTTTCTTCCTACTTCTTCCCACTGCCTGTGCTCCTTTTCCTAGAGAATTCTCAGCTTCCTGTAGAACTGTCTCAGCATCCTATAGAGAGGCCTTTGTCTCCAACATTTTCATTCTTTCTCTCTAGGTGGATGTCTTCGGGCTTCCCCATTCATAGCTGATGGATATCTTTGATGGAGGCTCCTCCTTTTGTTTAGCTTTTGTGTCCTTAATGACAATTTGCTCCTTTGGTTGTAGTTTGGGTCTGCCCACTTTTATCTGTGTGCTCCTTTTTCACTTTGAAGTACATGGAGGTTTGCCTCTTTCTCTTCCTTTTTGGTCTTGGAGGTGTGCTAATGGTGGCAAGTATGGTTGCTGCCCCCTGGCCAAAATCTCAGGCGATTTTCCCTTTTTGTTCCTTTGTTTCTAGACTTCCTGTAGAAGGTCCTGTGCTGACTGTTTTCTGTCTTCTTGTAGAAACTGCTTTTTGGCTTCCTGTAGAAACTGTCTTCATTGTTTCGGTCTGCTATGCTGGGGGTGTCTTCCCTTTTAATTGTGGTGTGGTTGCCTTGGTTGTGAAAACTCCCATTTGGGCTTTCATGGCCTTTTTCTCCAACCTTTTATTTTTTGCCCTCTTTGTTTTTGCTATTGTCTCCTTTTCTATCTCATGCTCAGCGGTAATGTCAAATTCCTCTTTTTCTTTTTGTTCTTCCACTGTTTTGCCCTCTGTTTGAATGTCTTGTGCTCCCTCATCAATGTTCTTCTCAATTTCTTCAGTTGGCATGGTGTTGAGTTTGTGTTTTAACCAAAAAAGAGAAAATGCTCAAGTGGAAAAAACACAGTCAATCACTGAAATAGAGGACAACTGAATTCGATCTTTTCTGAACCCAAGAAGGAATTTTTCATGTGCTCTTTACAACATCAAATGGCAGTAATTCCCTTGTGTTAAAACTGTTGTCACCTTGAATTGGTCTATCTGTTTTTGAAAGAAAAATTTCACAGATCAGAGCATAAGGACACTGGTTTTCTCACACATTGATAGATAGGTAAATTTGGGTTTTTCCACACACAAGTTGGTCTGCTGCATGTCTTCTTTGCAAGGGAATTTTTTATTTTCTTCTTTTTCTTTTTAAAACTGATGAGGAGATTTTAGAAGCAGAAGAAAAGAATGGGTAAACTCATTGAATCATGCAAGTAGACTTCCACTGTTCTCAATGCACAGGCAGACTTTTAACTCTCATTTTTCAATTTAATGTCGTGTTCAATTCACCATTTTGCACCAACAAATCATGCACAAAGAAGTTTCCACGATCCTACCTCATTTTGAGCTTGAACTTCACTGAAAATCCCAGGTTTTCTTTCTGCATGGTTGTTTTCTGTGTTTCCTGCAGAAGACTTCCTATAGAAATGCCTATAGAGTGCCCCTGCACCTCTGAACGAGCCTGATATGCATCAGAATCTTGAAGACAGGTAGAGAAATTGGTGGAGGGTGACTAGTTAATCATTTTGTGCAAACTTCAGTTGGCGATGTAGTAAGTGAAAATGAACAACAGTTTGTGATTTTTAGCCGAGCGTTCTTTAATTGCTGCGTGACTTGTGGTGAGGTGGTAAAAATTTGTGCTGGCTCATGTAGACGGCAGTGTTATGATGAACTATATGTTCTCTTCTTGTTAATCATTTGCATTGGAGTTCAAACGACCAACACTACCTTTTTTTTTTTTTAATTTCACTTGAGTTGTCTAACATGTACGCTGCATGATTCCTTGTTGATTTCTAGAGAATTGCACAAGAAACTATCGGCTTAATCCCACCACTTCATTCGTTATGCACTTTCGAATCATATTGATGCAAATAGAGGAGTTGGTTTAGACACATACCTGCAAGTCGAATGGTTACTGTGAGGTGTTGTGGCCTTTCATTTGTTGCATGCACTGGTTTCTGTGGTTGCATGATGGTTTGGTGGCTGATTCATGGCTATTTTTCTTGTGCAGGTATCCTCTAGCCAGATCCATGCTGTAGGAGCTGGCTTCATGTTCAGATCTGCACCCTCAAGCTGCTGCTGCTGAATTTTCATAGGACCGAAACTTGTTTTTTCCATTGCTCCCGAACGATAGATCAGATCGATCTGAAACTTGCTGAGCATGTTCCTATCATCATTATGCACCTCCCATATCAATATCACAATCAATGAATGCACAGATTTTGAGAAAAACGGGAAATGGTTGAAGATTATAGAGATCAATTTCTCGGAAACCGTGCATCAGAATCGGCTAAAATTGCTTGGGTAGGTTACTGTCACCCATATGCATCTCCCTATGAAATAGGTTTTGAAATGGATCCACGGATATGGAGAAAATGCAAAAATGGCTGAAGATGATGGAGGCTAATTTCTTGAAAACCGTGCACCGGAATTGGCTAAAATTGCTCGGGCATGTTGCCATCATCCCTATACAACTTCCTATAAAACGGTTTTGTAAATGGATGTACGGTTTTCAGGTTATGGAAAAAACAAATTGTGTTGTATGTATTTTTTCTTCAAAGCATTCTACAAGTTTTTGCATGGAAAGAAAAACTGAGCTTGGGTTGTGATGCAGGCATGGAGATGATGGAGGAGGAGTCTGAAAATTGCAGGAGGAATTCTAAACCCTTGAGGAAGCTATCATGTTCGCCAAACTACCTTTTTGCAATCCATTTTTAGCTTCGTGTAATTTCTACAGGAACTTCCTGTAGGAAACACAATTTTCTTAAAAGAAGCACAATGAGGTGGAAAAAATTATGGAAAAGGGTGAGGGATGGAAACATGGATGTGTGCAGGCCTCATGGACATATTCCCAGCCTTTAGGTCCTCTTCGGAGATCAATTTTGCTTTTTTTGTAAGCTTCCTGTAGAAGACACAAAACTTCCTGTAGAAAACACAGTTTTCATAAAAAAAGCACAATGAGGTGGAAAAAATGATGGAAAAGGGTGAGGAATGGAAACATGGATGCTTGCAGGCATAACCAATAGATTCCAAGCTTTAGATTCCCTTCCAAAATCGAATCTGGCTTGCCTGAAGGTTCTACAGTATGTTTCCTGTAGAAATACAGAACTTCCTGTAGAAACGCCTATAGCTTCCTGTAGAAGGCCTAGAACTTCCTGTAGAAGGCCCAATCTCAACCCTAATGTGACCAAATCCTAGAAGAGGTGAGTGACCATGGAGGGGGTGTTTTTGAGCCTGGTACAGACTCCTGTACTCGTTTTGCGCACCCATTTTTTCTGCAAAGTATTCACTGCAACCTACAATTTTTTTACATAGATTAGGCATTTTTTTTCTTCCCTTTTTTTTCTTTTTTTCTTTTTTTGAAAACAACTAGGGTGCCTCATGGAGGTTTTCACCCTAATTACCTGCTCTGAGCGCCTCCAAGGGAGGTTTTCACCCAGGGATCTTATTCTCTTTTTCTTTTTCTCTTTTCTTCTTTTTTCCAACCCATTGAACACCTCATGGAGGTTTTCAATCAATGGGCCAATCTAAGGCGCCTCCGAGGAGGTTTTCACCTTATATTTTTCCTCTTATTTCCATTTTTTCATTTTCTTTTTTTTTTTCTTTTTTTCTTTTTTTCTTTTCTTTTTTCTACCCTACCCTACTTGAAAAATAGAATGATTTTCAAGTATAAGAACACTTCCAATGGAGCCATGTGCATATCGAGATTAGAGACAGAATGATGTGGAGGCTTGAAATGCATGCTTTGACAGCTATCCGAATTTTAGAGACCAAATGATTTGACTTTGAAGGGATTAGGCATAGCTGAAGAATAGAGTATTGCTGCAACTTAGTGACCGTCTGAAACCATATCTCAATATAGCTCTAATATCCTTGGTCATTTTGCTGATCTGGATCATTCTCCATATCTTCTTCTATCATGACCTTCTCATCTTCCTCTTTTTGTTCATCTTTCTCTTGAGTACATGGAGGATTTGATGGTAAACATGAGGGAGCTCTCTCGATCTCTGATTCTGATGTCTTCTCTTCATCAAGTGTAGCCCGTGGTTCTTTGATCTCCTCATTTGAATCTTCTTTTGCTGGATGTGGTCCTTGAATGCTTTCAAGATAATCTCTTTTTTGCAATACTCTTCCTGAGCTATGGTGAATATCATTGAGCTCAAGAGGAGTCATTTGGACATGTTGTGCGTCAGCTTTGTAATTGGATTGAGCTATTCCAATGTGCGGGTATGGAAATGGTGGTATGGGTAGTTGAGTGGGGGTGTATATTTGAGATGGATGCGGATGGGGTTGTGTGTTGGGCAAGCATTTGGGGTTGCTTTGGTGGAGCAGGAGGCGATGGTTGTGGATGAGCAGGCGGTGGAGGAAAATGAGCGAGAGGAGTGTTGTACTGGGGCCTCCACCCCTAATGAGGTGTATTCCACTGAGGCTGTGGCTGAGCATAAGAGTGAAACGAATGAGTAGCTGGTTGGGCATAATATGGATTTGTGAAGGAACAAGGATGAGGTGTGAACCACGAAGGATGAGCAGAGGGACCCCAAGAAGGCATGAAAGTGGCTTGATAGGGATCGTAATGTCTTGGATGTCTCTTGCAGTTTCTGCTGGTAAGGTATGGGTCCATGTGACCTCCTTTGGTTCATGAAATAGAGTGGTTCAGTGATTTCTTTAACCCTTTGATATGCAGCTTTGATTCCAGGCAAGGAAGGGCATTGATCTATAGGATGGTATTCTTCACAGACAAAACACACTTCTATGGAGTACAATGGACATTCGTTCCTAGGATGCTTTCTAGTGCACCTGAGACAAAAGATGGCTTAATCCCTCTTGGCTTCCTCTTGCTTCCTTTGGATCTGAAAGGTATCCAGTTGCATGGAAAGAAACTGCCTCACCTCGCTCTTGAAATCTTCCGTCTGATTTGCAAATTCATGTTTGGATAAGGTACTGCTCCCAACATTTCTGCTTGTAGCCATTTTCTCCAGAGGAATGTTTTCTTCTTCTTCTCCCCTAGAGGTTCTTCAAATATGTCTTGTTATCCACCTAGGGGTTCTTTAATCACAACCATCGAAGAAGAGAGAAGGTTGGTTGTGTGAAGCAGTGGGGGTGTTGTACAATCATTTTTTTGAATTATCTCTACTCCTACAAGGCATGAAAGAAAATATTTTCTTGTACCTAAAAAACTAAAATAGATTCAACTGCAACTAACTATCTTGCTGAAGTGAAAATGCACAATTAAAATGAAAACAGGAAAGGAATAATCTATTTTGCTAAAATGAAATTGCAAGAATGAAATGCTAAGCTACAGTTGCAGAATTTAAATTATGGAATTGAAATTCTAATCTACGCTTGCAGAATTGAAATTGCGGAATTGAAATGCTAATCTATGAAAGAGGGAAATACTAATCTACTTTTGCAGAAATGAAATTTCATAATGGAAATGAAATAAACTACTTAGCAGAAGGTTGTAGTGGAAAATAGAAGAAAAGAAGCAATCACCAATACTCTGACACTTCCCTGGCAACGACGCCAAAAAGAGTGGTGCGCCCTAGTATTACAGCAATAATGCTGCAACTCCTGGGACTCCCTTCTTTAATTTTATCAACCCGGTAGTTTGTAACAAACTTGGAAGCGACGGTGCTGTATGCACAAGTACTAGCTCTTGCCATAGCTATCACTTGGTCAGCTAGCACAAGTCTGTTAGGGGCTTAAGCCAACTTCTATGAGCTTTGAGAAGAAGCTTTTTAACTGATGGACGAATGCTAACTCAGAGGAAGCTAATCTACTTGTGGAAAGAAACTAAAAAGATGAAAGGAAATGCAAACCCTAGTAAACCCTAATTTTACCGGCTAGCCCTACTGATGCAAAAAAGAGGATGCAAGCTACTGAAAGAGATTCCATTGACTTCTAGGAAGGTAAAATGCATGTGTATAAGTTATCACTATCTGAAGAAAACATCTTTTTGTATTTTTGAATAAGTTGTTAGAACTATAATGCATGTGCTTTTAACTGGCTTTTGACTGTGCAGAGTTGGATTGGCGAGAGGAAATGCTTGCAAAAGGCTAGGAAGGTTCAGAAAGGGCCTAAAGGGTCCCTAGCACCCTTCCAAAGAGTTTCACAGAGTTTGACTATCAAGAAACCACTTTCGTGAGCTTTTATAGGAAGTCTGCAGAGGTTCTACAGGATGTTCTGGAATTTCTACAGGATGTTCTGTGATTTTCTACAGGATGTTCCGAAAAGAGGATTTTGGAGGGTCGATGGAGGAAAAATGGTAGGAAAGTGGAAATGGAGGTTGGATAATGATGTTAAGGGGTCTAGGACCTGGTGGATGAGGTTAAGGAATGATTGGATTTGTTCAAGGATGGAGGAAGCGATGATGCACAAGAATGTAGAAATTAGGGCAAGGTGGGAAAAGTATGGCAAATGAAGGGTAGGAATCATGGACTAAGGGTTGCAACAGATTATCTGATGGAGGAAAGGTAGATAGAGAGGTAATACAAGTGCTCTGCAAGTCATTTTTCAAACTGGACAATCAAACACTTGGAAAATCAAAGACCTAGTTACGTTAGTCTATTCTGACCTAGAGAACAGCAAGGACATGGAAAAAAAGTTTATTTGCAATGAGATCAGGTGAAATAACTATGCAACTAAGTAATCATAACCCTAATCATGCAATCAAAACTGATATCAAGTTCGGCAACTAAGAATCCAACACTACTAATTGCACGGTGAAGCAAAACAGTGTTTTTGTTGGCAGCAATGTCACCTTTGTCCCAACTCACAATCCCATTGAGGGAGAGGTGAGATCAGAGGGGCTTGATGACCTTTTTCTAAAGATCTTCCCTGTGATTGACTTATCAAACAAATCTGAACATGAAAAGCTACTTTAATCACCAAAAGCAATCTAAATAACAAAACAAGATTTAAATCTAAATAGCATATTTTACTCTAAGAATGTAGCAAAGACACATGAAGGTAAACAAAGGAGGTACTAGGCACTTGAGATGGGCCCAAACCCAAGAGCTACAACCTCTTGAGAGATATTAGAGCTGGTGCAAAGCTATATTCATCTTTATTGATCAAAAGAATAGTTACATTCCAAAAACTTTCCACAAGGAAAACTTGAAAATGTGCTGAAATACAGAGCTAAACTACTGCCTAAAAAATGACTAAAAACTGAACTACAAACTAGCTAAATTTTTCCTACAAAGTGACTAACTACTGGCTAACCAAAATGAGGCCCTAAGCCCTCTTATTTATACAAGTTGAGGATCCCAATAGTCCTCCTAAACTTTAGGGACTCGACTTCCCAAAACTTGCAGTTAACAGCGGTCCTACTTCACTTGCTTGGCTGCCCTTGTGATAATCAATTTGGTGGCCCTTGAACTCCAAGATGATGGTGGAGAATTCGAGGTAAGGGCCCATAAATGAAGGGGACGCCTTCCTACAAATCCTCTCCATGAATTTGGCTGCCAAGTGCTCATTTAAAACTTTGATTTTGTCTCCAAATTGACCAAAAAGACTACACAAAGCACACATTAGGCTTGTTGGCATAATGACTAACCCAATTCACTCTACTAGCATAAATATAATCGAAAACATGCAATAAACTAATGAGAATGGTGGATTAAGTCGAATTAGGAGATTGAATGAGCCCATATAATTATCTATTTTTGGGACTCATCAACATGCTCAAAGGGATCCATGCTGGTAACCAAGACAACTAGATGTCGGTAAGAGTCAAGGATCAGAGGAAGAGAGAGATCAAAACCAAAGTAAACATGTAAACAATTCTTTGCATGCAAATAAAGACAAGGAAAGGTGGCGAGAAAAGAGGTGGCAGTAGAGGGAAGATGCAGACAATAGCAGGAAGAAGCAGCCACACGATAAGTAGGTATGTAGTCTTTTCACCCCCCAACATTGAAAGCTTCATGCGTCTCTATATCAGGAAGATTGATATTCAGCTTAGCCTCAGGTTTAAGAGAGAAAAACTCAAGGGAAAAGCCTCCAGAATTCCCTTAGCAATAGACACCATTCCTACTGACCATAAGCAAATCCTAACCAGAGGAAAAAGGAGATAAGAGATGACACCCAAAAAGGGAGAGAGCTAGCCTACAAAATCATCCTCCAGTATTCCCCGAAGACTGTCAATCTAGGCCAAGCTCGTAGGAATGGAGAGGATTGTGATAGTGACTATTAGGGAAGCAACCTGGGAAGGGATAAGCCTAAGGACCAAAGGACTTCTAGAATTCAGGAACCCTAAGAGGGAAGAGAGGAGTTGTACTTCGAACCCTATAAATATGAAAGAGAAGTCCCAGGGAAGGTGGGAAAAGAAATTTACCTTGAACCCATCTAAGGGGGTAAACTCGGGACCGAGGAGAAAGGAATGGAAGGGCTTAGAATGTTGTAAATGGGGGGTTAAGGGAATAATACCTAAGAGAAACCTGACCTTGAAAAATAAATTAACAGTCACAAAACCCAATCCACCTAAAAAGAAGAAGGTGGATGGTACACAAACCCTAGCTGGAAACTAGAAAATAGAAGGTACAAACAAAGGAAAGAAAAAGAGTAATTGGGGAACTGAACTTTGTCAAAACCACAAAACTGATGAAAGCATTGATTTTTTGATAGGTAATCCAATACACTGGAGGAAGAACTCTGACCAAGACAGAACTCAGTCGATGCAAGGAATCAACACCCAAATAGGGAGCAAAATGGCCCCCAAAAGCGGAAATAGGAGAACCAAGAAGGAGGAGGGAACAAGTGGACAACAAAAAAGAAGAGGCAGGAAACCTGATGGGGAACAAATGAAGAAAATCATCAACGCCTACATGGAAGAAAATCTACCGGAAGTCAGAGCTCAGATTGCGAGCTGGAAGAGAGATTTAAGAGCCAACCTCAAATACCGAGATATCCCCATGGATGAATGGGAAAGCATGGTGCCAGACCCAGGGTCCACTCGAGGGAGGCAATCATTGTTCAAACAAACTATACAACAATACTAGATTATGAAGAACGCGGTGGCTCGGGCCATGACCCTACACCAAGAGCATGAGCATGTAGCGGGAGAAGAAAAAGAGGCACAAAAATAAGAACAAAGAATAGGACCCTGTCCATGTAGAACTATTACAGGAAATAACGACCATTAAGATCTAGGCATATAGAAACAACCTCATCCTGGGCAGAATTGAACAGACTTTGAAAGACCTGAAATGGATAATTGAGCAGCGAATGAGATGTTAGGATCCAGTGCAAAGGCACCAGCACCAGTGATATCCTCTAATGAGGAATGACATAGTGAACTAGTTGAATCTAAAATGCTTTTGACTATGAATAGTATCAGTATGCTTATTTTTATTTTGACAAGTAGAGTCAGTAGAATAGACAAACAATACAATGCTGCTACATGGATAGCAATGAACTTATTTAAATTTTGGACAAGATTTAAAGCTGACAGGTGGATACTTGGTTCCCTTCGCGTAGGAAAACCACCTGCAGCAGTAAATGGTTGTGAAAAGTTCTTTTGAAAATAGAAAAAAATAGAGATCTGTCAAATTTACAAAAAAAAAAAAATATATATATATTTTAAGTTTCTTAATAATCACGCCTAAAATTATATCTTCTAATATCACATATTCATAGTTTTAAGACAATATAACAATTTTTTTTGGTTACCTATTGCATTAAATTTTTGATTTAATGTTGTAACATAAATGCACTTGTCTTGATTGGACAACATTAATCTCTCAACACACAACTACATCAATTTCTAGCAAATGATGCATCTCTTATACTAAATAAAATTATTTCACATTTATTTTTAATTTAATATGTATTTAAGGGCGTAATCTTATACGAATAAAGATAATAAAGAAATCAACAATAAAAAAACACAATTCTTATAGAAAATCTAATTTAGTTACCAAAATCATTACAAATATACGAAAAAATTACATTCAAATTGTTATATATAAAATGTTATAACAAAATACAAGCTATGACATTAGATTTTTTAGATTTTTTTTTTAAATTAAATTCACAAATTCAATAACTCACAACAAATTTATGAGTTAGTATCTCACGAAGTCTTTCACTTTTCAACTGCAAATATAACTTCTTTCAAAATAATATAAATATATTAAGACCTTACCCAAAAAAAATAAATGACATACCCAAATTAATAGAAAAAATACAACAAATAAATATAATAATTATATTAATAAGATAATTATACAACTTCTAAGAAGTTATCTCCTTATGCAATCAATTGTTCTTGAATAATACTTGACACCCATTTATACTATTCTGTGTGTATTTGAATAATAATGACCTCCGAATTATCATTATTATCGATCTTCATTATTATTACAATATAAAACTATGCTTATTATTAATATATGTTACATGACATTGTCACCGTCTTTAATACTATTCATTCTTGAAACATGATCAGGTTATAGTTACGTGGTAAGGCATTTTTCTTTGAAATCAATTCTCCTTCTGGCTTACCTGTCATCATTGTGAATCCCACGATTATGTGTTAGACAATTCAAAACGGCACAATCTTTCGATCATGAGATGGTAGTTACAAATTAGTTGTAGACTGTAGTTACAAATTCGTTGTAGAATGCAGGCCCTTAATCTCTCATGAAGGAGGAGGAGAACAGAGATGGTAATGGGCCCTTGGGGTCACATTAATCTTTGCCCTCAGTGAGATTTGTAGCAGGCTTCTTGAAGGGACGCCTGGCAACTGTGGTGTCAAAGACAGTTACAACACCTACTGAAAGAGTGAAGTTGCTGATGCAGTACCAGGGTGAATTGCACAAGAGGGGTCGCGTTGCCTACCCCTATAGTGGGATTGGGCATTGCTTTTCCTGAGTAATGTGTGACGAGGGTCCTCTGCCTTTTTGGAGAGGCAACGAGGTTAATGTGATTCGCTACTTTCCCACCAGGCCTTTGATTTTTCATTTAAGGACTACTTCCAGACTTTTCTTGGGTACTCAAAGGAGAAAGATGGCTACATGAAGTGGTTTGCATGGCTTGCAGGGAATATAGCTTCTGGCAGTGCTGTTGGTGCAACCACACCTCTTTTTTTATATCATTTTGACTATGCACGCACACGACTTGGTACAGATGCACAAAACATTCAAGAATGTAGTCAATGCCAATACAAAGGATTGTTGGATGTCTGCAAGAAGACCATTGCGATTCCCACTTTTCTTTTATCATTTTGTCCATTTGCAATCTCTAGACCAGTGTTTAGATTTTGGCTCAAACGTCAGTTTCAATAAGAGTGTGAGTAATTGGCAGAAAGATGTTGCAGCATTTCTGGACCTCCTTAGCTTCCATATTCTTCATCTGATGTTGAATTGTGTTTATTGGCAAGACAACATTATTCTGGTCATATCCGACTTGCTTTTCGTTTGTAACTCTAACTTCCAAAGTAGCATGCAAATTTTCACCAAGAACAGTAACTTGGTTGTCTGTGGGAGGCTGGCTAGCCTCTCTACCATTTTCCCATTTACAACTCTGTCCATCTGCATACTCCAAACCAGTGTTCATATTTTGGCTCAAACCATCAGTTTGTTCCGCATTCATGAAAAAGACAGCATTATTCTGGCCATATATACTTTCTTTTTGTTTGTAACACAATTTTCGGAGTCCATAACATCAATTGGTTTTTGATTTACTGACTGGGACTCTTTAATCTCAGTGTCTCTCACTGCCTCTTTAGTAGAAATTTTAGAAGCTCGGTTGGGATAGTGAATTTCAATTCTTCTCTGAATGTATGACTGGAGATTCGACTTGCCTTGATCAAAGAACTCTTGAGAAAGTGTTGTCTCATGTCCAATTTGTTTCTTACAAAATAGACATGTTGAGGAATTAATTTTATTACCTTATCCTTATCTGAAATTACTATATCTTATATAGGTTTCAAAAAACAAATCTGACCCTATTGAGTTATTTACTATTTTTTATCCATTTTACTTGGAGAAAAACTCAAAATGATTGGTAATCTTAATGGCTGACAGTAATCCCTACACATTACAGCCTCAGCACTTTGTTCTGCAATCAAACTTGAAGGACCTTTCAGAGCGAAATAAGATAGAATTTCAGTGCTCAGGTATAATCCAAAATTGGGGATTCCTCCTTGATTTACATTATCTCCTTTCTCACCCTCGTCACGATTTTCCAATAACTTTGGTAGTTTGTCCAGAGGTGGAGAGACTGTGGATTGGCTGTTAGAAATGGCAACAAATCCTCTGTTAAAGCTCATCAGTTTGTTGGGCTTCAAAAGTAGAGAAAAAACTATAGACTGGTTATTGAATCAAGCACAGCTGAGCATTTCTACAACAAAAATGAATGGATTCAAACCCTCTAAGCATCCCAAGTTATCATCGGCCATGAATGTCACTCCACAATTGCCATCCACACAATGGGAGACACCAGTGTTTCAAACTCCACAATTCCACAATTTTGATGGACAATCTCACAACCAATTGCAGAGTAATCATGGCCAAAGTTTCACAAAAAAGCAACATCAAGTTCAATTTGACAGTAATGGTGTTGGTGAGTTCGCAAAGTACCAATCTTCAAATGGGAGTGGAGACCTTTCTGATCGGTCTAGTGGGGTTAATCGGAGAAGACAGGAGGCCGAGTATAGCAATCATCCTGGGAACCACTTACAGAGTCAAGATCCTTCTAGGCACCAAAGGAATATTCTGCTCAAGGTTTAGGGAAGAACCCTAATATGGGGTTTGATGTGGGTTATGTCGAACATGTGCAGAACAATATCATAATTGAGGGAAACACTAGTCCGCAGGATGAATTCTCAAGCCAATTTCCTGATCCAAAAGCTCTTCAGGATTTTTATTTCGCCAACCAGCACCTTGCTAAGATATTGGATCCCCAGAGCATGCTTAAAGTCTTTTATGCCTAGAACCAGAACTAATTTGTAAATATTAATTCCCAAAATTAGAACCAATTTTTTAATAGTCATGATCAGAATGAGAACCATGTTGAGAATACACAACCCTAGAAATGGCAACGAATCCTCTGTTAAAGCTCATCAGGTTGTTGGGCTTCAAAAAGGTGCAAAAGCTATAGACTGGTTATTGAATCAAGCACAACTGAGCACTGCTGAAGCAAAAATGAATGGATTCAAACTCTCTGAGCGTCCCAAGTTATCATCGGCCATGAATGTCACTCCACAATTTCCATGCACACAATGGGAGACACCAGGGTTTCAAACTCCACAATTCTACAATTTTGATGGACAATCTCACAACCAATTGTAGAGCAATCATGGCCAAAGTTTCACAGAAAAGCAGTAGCAAGTTCAATTTGACAGTAATGATATTGGTGAGTTTGCAGTGTACCAATCTTTGAATGGGAGTGGAGACCTTTCTAATTGGTCCAATGGGGTTAACTAGAGAAGACATGAGGCCGAGTATATCAATCATATTGGGAACCACTTACAGAGTCAAGATCCTTCTGGGCACTGAGGGAGTGAGACAACAACACAAATTGGGAGGGCCACAGCTAGTTCTACTCAAGGTTTAGGGCAAAACCCTAATATGGGGTTTGATGTGGGTTATGTCGAACATGTGCAGACCAACAACATGATCGAGGGAAACACTAACTAGCAAAATGAAATCTCAGGTCAATTTCTTGATCCAAAAGCTCTTCAGGATTTTTATTTTGTCAGCCAACACCTTGCTGAGATATTGGATCCCTAGAGCATGCTTAAAGTCTTTTATGCCCAGAACCAGAACCAATTTGTAAATATTAATTCCCAAAACCAGAACCAACTTTTTAATAGACATGATCATAATGAGAACCATGTTGAGAATATACAACCCCAGAGCCAGTTTGAAAATATTCATGCCCAGAATCAAAACCAATTTGTCAATAATCTTTCCCAAAACCAGAAACAATTTCTTAATGATCATGATCAGAGCTAGAACCTTTCAAACAATATAAATCCCCAGAGCCAGTTTGAAAATATTCCTGCCCATGACCAGTACCATAACCAATTTGTTAATATTCATGCCCAAAATCAAAACTAGAACTAATTCCTTAATAGTCAAGACCAGAATCAGAACCAATCGTCAATATTCATGACCAGAACCAAGGTGGAACTCAAGGAAATCAGGGAGGGAATTCAGGATCATATGAAGAGAAGAAGAATGCGGGCACTGTTAATAATTGTTTTGTGAATGGCTTAGCTCCTTAAGAGGTTGGTGCTAACCTTGAAAGCTGATAAACTATGAAATTTTCTAAGCATTTTTAACTGGCAGCCCTTATGATACTGTAGTCTTTTCCTCTGTAATTTTAAAGATGATTCCACAGCCCTGGATGTAATAGATTATTGAATTTCAGGCAGTGGCTTATGTATTTCCATATTTACTTATGTTTGGCATATTCCTATTTGAATTTAGCATTAAAATGATCCTTTGTGCGCGTTTCTACCCATCTCTGAATAAATGGGCATCCATGTTATTACCTAATATTCAATATTTGATAGTCCCATATTTTTAAGCCTTATGTCACTATTTTTTTTTATTGTGAGCCATTTATTGTGTAGTAGTTGATCAGGGTTTGTTTTTTCATACAGATTGAATTTTGGGTTTTTAAAGACTATTTAACATACATGAAAGCCCAATGTTAATGTAGATGACAATATTGTCAAATTTGGTATTTATTGAAATACAAGGTTAATGTAAATGTATATATTATTATTATAATATTGTTAAATTTAGTTTCATTGTATTTATTTAAATACAAGGTAAGAAGAAGAAACGTAAAATATTTTCAAATTTTTTACTCAAAAAAACTCACCTTTTCCATTTTGTTTACAACCTATAAAATGGAAAAGAAAAGAAAATTGATTGCAACAAGATAAGTAATGGAGTACATAAAAAGGAAATTGAAAAGAGAAGACGATCTAGAACCTCAGTGATATAAATATTACATATTTCTCAAATTAAGATTTAGCCACTCCATTATCATAATCCTCAGGAATATAAATATTACATATTTCTCAAATTAAGATTTAGCCACTCCATTATCATAATCCTCAGGAATATAAATATTACATATTTCTCAAATTAAGATTTAGCCACTCCATTATCATAATCAACATTAATTTAAAAAAATAGAGAATATTCATTTTAAAATATTTCCAGAATATAAAAAAAGGTGCTTTCACATTGGAGGTATAAAGTATATTCACTGTGTATTACTATAAACCTTGACAAATTATTAAACACATCAATTACAATAGGTTCATTAAATGCATTAGATTAAAAATTTCATTGGGAGTCACAGTAAAACCCTTTTAATATAAGGATATTAGTGTGAGGAAATATTAATAGGTTTTGGTAGTTTGAGAGTGTAGGTCAGTGGTGAGATATATAAATTCATCAGTTAACAAAAATTTCAATTCCCGATTCTTTAAATTGCTTTCAGTGAAAGTTTTTCAAAAAAGAAAAAGAGATTTAGATTGTCCTGCCCATATCAGAATTCATGTTATCTACTTATAAGACTTTTGGGAGTTTTAAGTTGGAATAGGCGGTAAATAATTTTTGGTTAAATTATGGTTATTTGGTTAGTTAAAATGTGGAGGTTCTTGATATCGAACATCTTAGAAAAGATGTGAAGTGTCTCACAATGTATATTTTTGTAATTGAACTTGGCATTTGTAGTTTACCTGTGCAGGAACAATGGAAGGGTATCAGTGGTGTAAGATGAATTTTCATGAGGCGGAGGCTTTGGTTTTACTTTTTTCTGCAAGTAGTTACTTTCTTCTATTGTTTTTTAATAAAATGAGAAAATTTAAAGTCCTCACAATATTCAATTATGGGTCCAAGAGAGCCACAGTAAGCACAAGACTATTCGTTTGGAGAGGTTGATTGTGCCCCCACTTTGCCATTGCTATCATCACTCACTCAGCTCAAGAATATTCGTTTGTAGAGGTTGATTGTGCCCCCACTTCAAGAGCACAGTAAATTCTTATAGAACTTAGAGAAGCTATCTTTGAGCTTATGTGAAGGGCTTGGAAATATGTCCAGGTTCAGTGGCATCTAATCAAATCTAAAGCTTAGCTTCCCATAATGCTAGATTTTAACATGGATCATTGTTGTGATTTGGAGGAGTTTCCCCTTGGCATTTGTGACATGTCTTTAGTTCAAAAGTGGTCTATCACTAACTGTCACCTTCTTCAAAAGTTACCTAATGATTTGGGGAGCCTCAGTTCTTTAAGAATGTTAAGAATGTTAAGAATATCTGCATGTCTAGGTCTAAAAGAGCTTCCAACATCTATTTGAAAACTTGGGAAGCTATAATATATAGACATTTCTCTATGTGAGTTCTTGAAAGAACTTCCCGAGGAAATAAGGCAGCTAAAGAAACTCGAGGAGCTTGACATGAGAGAGTGTTCTTGGTTGAGGAAGCTGCCTAAATCAATTGGAGTGCTTAAATCTCTAAAGCATGTTATATGTGATTAGAAGATTGGACAACAATGGAATCGTCTGAAGAGATGTTATGCTACCATGGATCTTAGAGTTCAAATATATATATAATTCAAATCATAATCTACATAATGTAATAAAGACAACCACAAAAATCTGTATTTTATTATTATATCTTATATCATCTAGAAACATGTAAATATACTAATATCAACATCATGAATCATTTGCCAACCTAAATAGCTCATATGCTTTATTAGTAAAGTCCAATATATTCATCATGTCAAAAAAATTGACCATCTCTACATTTTATTTAGTTTTTCCCATTCCCATGTCATGATTATTCCTCAATTTATGCCTTATGGTGTTTCCTTTGCAACATCTGGTGCAAATGCTAGTTTAGTTCCCTTTCATTGCAACTCTTCATACATGACTTGAAGTAGATTTAACCTATCATTTTCATAATAATCCAAGGATTCAGATATATGCATAACAAAAAAATCTATCATTTTCATTATAAAAGTTAAAATGATAGGGATTAGGATTTATAAATAGCAAAATGTGGTTACATTATATTTTTTATTAGTTTTTAATTACATCACGAAAATCAAATGCTCAAGGAAATATATTTTTCATTTTTTGTTATCATTCTCTTAACTTCTTCTTCATATTTTGAATCCAAATAATAACATGACCCTTTCCAAGATTAAATAATTTATTCTCAATGTAATTATTAGCAATTTATTTTCTCAACAAATCCATAATAATTTACAAGCTATTTTGCATTATATCAATTTCTCAATTCGTTGAAAATAAAAAATGGAATGTTGATTTTAGAAATATATTTGATTGAGAAATAGTTTAAATTAGAATTCATTGTAAATTTAGTTCTCAAAATTATTTATATGGTGGAGCTTCCTCTACAATGTAATAATAAGAAAGGTTGAATTTAAGCAATTGAGAGAGCAAGTTTAATATATTATTATCCACTTCACTTAAACTACCTTCTAGGCTTCCAACATATTTAGGTAAATCTTTAAAGTACTATTGCAATTTTGGATTTGGTATGTGTGTTATAGCTCAAAATGTCACTCCTTATGTTCATTAAGGAAGAGCATTATATTGTAAACTGGAATGCAATATTGGTCCATGGAAGCTTCGTAAAAACTAGTGTTTTGCACCTTCAACACTCCTTGTACACTAGCTGACAACATTGTTGGGATTAAAAATGATATAAATGACTTGATAGGGAGAGTTGAAGGGCTCGAAAACTCTCCAATTACTCTACAAAAGAAGGTTGAAGTGGTAGTGTGAATGGATAAGAGAAAATATACTCGAATTTGATCACTTTTCAAGGATAACGATAAGAGAACCATATCAAACATGCCCAACAAAGTGTCTAGGTGCTATGTGATCACTCCTCCAAGCTATCTATAAAAGCAATTCCTTCCATGGAACATGGAGAAAGAAGTGTATTGTAACGAAGTGTTGTTGGAATACATAATTATGGGATTCCTTGTGATAATTTGCATACGTTGTGAGCCATGACAGTGAGTTGTGGTGAGAGGAGGACCATGGACTAAAGACTATGGAGGAGTGACTTTGTAACATTGTGGTATAATACAAAAAATTTATTTCCCCCTAAAAAATATTTTCTCTCTATTGATTGATGTATTTTAGTATGGTTTATCATGTTAATGCTAATGGGTGTTGCAAGAAAATGGGTCTTGTGAGTTTTTTTTTGTGTGTACGAATTGATGTAGAGAACTCAGGAGCAAGGATCTGTAGAGCCCATCTCGCTAACTACAACAAGGATATATCTCTCCAACCAAAGGTGAATTATATAAACCCTCTCTTTATTTCATTCATTTCTTTGCATGTGTGTGATAGTGGTATAAATAAATTGGGTGACATATTTCCTATGACGGGCCCTAGGCATGCCTATGGGTATGAAGTATGTTACAATTGTAGCATAAATTTTGTTAACAAAACTAGTGAATCCATTGGGAGATCTGAATGGGTCCTTTTATGTAGTCTTTTTCTAATAATTTAGTAGCTTTTGTTTTCTTTTCTCCATTTTGTATAGTGATTAAGAGTCATAGGAAAACTTGTTTCTAAATCCCTTTTACCTAAAAACTTTAGAACTTGGTTAAAAACTCTTTCATTTCTCCTCTACAAATTTAAAAGATCACTGTTACCAGTGATACTGCTCTCATTTTCTCTCTAAAAAATAATTGTTAGCTCTTTCAACTCTCTATTAGCTCTCAGATAAACCATTGAAGCTCTCAACCAAGGGTTTTCATAAGGTTTCTCCTGAAATTTCTCAAGTTTTCTTGCATGCATTTGTGCCTAGTTGTGAATAATATTTAGAGCCATCTTACTTTACTTTCCTTTTTGTCTAAAAACTTCCAAATATACCTCAAATAGATGGATATGTCTTCCTTTTTATGGGTTTCAATACTCTTGGGTTTGATTACTAGAAGAGACATTAGCAGTTAGATACCTCTCTACCACCATTTCCCTGCAACCCTTCACCTTTCTATGTACTAGTAAGTGTGATTTAATCATTGAATACTTTCTTTGAATGCATGCTTGCCTGAAATTATGGTTTTGGTTTAGAGTGTGTCTTATTTGTGTTTCCTTTGGTATCTTTTTGTTGTTTTCTCGCATTTTTATTCTGATCTATGCTATATATTAGAGTGAAAAATGAGAGGGATATAAGAATTGTGTTCATATTGAATTTTAAAGGATATAACCTTCTCGTACATATATTTCATCAAAAGAAAAAGTTTCATATGCATATTATGTACACCTTTCTTTGAAGGAAGTCATAACACCATCAAAATTTCATGCCATTTACCCATGACATTAAAAACAACGAATAAATGAAAAAAATCAATTCAACATCTTTTCTTTTTACTATTAGCACACCAAAATTAGCTTAAGATTTTAGGGCCTTGGAATAGGTTCGTAAGGTAACCTATCAAAGGTTTCCAAAACAAACACTAGAATATTGTGCTAGGGAGTGGAAATCCATTTGTAGTCACACCATTCTTAGCAAGCTCTTCTCACAGAAGGTGTAGGTTTTAACCCCATACAGATATTACCTGCATACGAATTCTAAAACACGGAAAATAAATAATGCAAGAGCATAACACATAAAACACATATACACAGAGATTTTCCCCTAAATCCCAAAATCGAGACTACCACATTGAATTTTCATTATGTTCCTTTCAATGTTACAATACATATTTATACATGCCAAATCATCCAATACCATGGACCGAAAAACATCACGTCCAAAACCATGTGCGAAAACCATAGGTAGGTCTGCCTAAGCTAATATAGGGTCCAATTTTTTATTTTTATTTATTTATTTATTTATTTTTTATTTTAATTTATTTTTTTTTTCTGAGGGGCACTGGCCTCGGACCTGTAGAGGGGGGCTACCTGACCCCCTCAAACCCCCTGGATAGGGGGGATAACGCCCCCTCTGACCCCTCCTGTTGCATAATTGGAACAACGAAGGGGGGGGGGGGGGGGGGGGGGTTCCGCCCCCCCTATGACCCCCCTGCTACATAATTGGCACAACAATGTGACCCCGCCAATGTGAAATTGGAGCAACAAAGGGGGGGTTACGCGCCTGCCCACACCCCCCCCCCCTCTAACCCCCTGGTTAACTACATAGGCTAGTCATGGAAAGAATATAACACAACCCAACATTATCCCACTTGTCATTTTCTTTCCATAGGGGGCCACAGGAGAGCTTACTCATTTATCCAGCCCTGCAATGCCCATTGTTTCTCTACACCAAGAGAACTTCTCAGAGCTCATAGATTTTGTCAACGCATTTGCAATATTCTTCAAAGTGTCCACCTTTACTAGCAACACCTTTTTGTATTCTATCATATCCCCACAAAGTGATGTTGAACATCAATGTGCTTTGTCTTTTAATGGTAAGCAGGGTTTTTTGCCAAGAAAATTGCACTTTGGCTATCACAGTCTATCCTTATAGCTCCATGTATTAACCCCATACTTGAACACAATCTCTACAACCAAACTGCTTCCTTTCTTGCATGAGTGGATGCCATGTATTCTGCCTCTGTAGTTGATGATGCCACTACATATTGTTTCTTACTCATCCAACTGATTGCACCTCCAATAGGTTAAACACATACCCACTTGTAGATCTTCTCTGATCCAAATCTCCAACCCAGTCTGCATCAACAAAGCCATGAATATCCAACACTCTATCCAATCATGGTCTTCCTTGGTAGCACAAATCATAATCACTAGTGCCATGCAATTACCTGAAAACCCGCTTCATTGGTGTCCAATGCTCCTTCACTAGTTTTGACATAAACCTGCTCAATACTCCCACTACATCTGCAATGTATGGAATCATATAGAACATCACATACATCAAGCTATTGACTGCACTTGCGTATGGAACATAGGACATGTCCTCTTCCTCTAATTGTGTCCTGGGACATTGTTTAGCGTATAACTTTACACCTACAATAATAGGAACCTTCACCGGTTTACTATCATGCATATTAAACCTCTGCAATATTGTCTCGGCATACTTCCTCCGGTTTAACCAGAGCTTCATCATTGCCTGATCTCTTTTAATTTCCATGCCCAAAATATATTTTGCAGCACCGAGATATTTCATGTCAATTTTGGAGGACAATTGGGTCTTCAAATCCTGGATAATTCTTTGTCATTTCCAACCAACAACATGTCATCCACATACAAGACCAGATAAATAACTTAGTCATCAATTAATTTAAAATACACACAATGATCTACTTTTCTTCTGGTGAAGTCAAGTCCCCGTATAAATGTATCAAATTTCTGATACCACATCCTTGGTGACTCTTATAACCCATACAGAGACTTCTTTAACTTGCATACCAATTCTTTCTTACACTTCACCAGAAAGCCTTCAGGTTGCTTCATGCAGATCTCCTCTTCCAGATACCCATGAAGAAATTATGTCTTCACATCCATCTATTCTACCTCAAAATCAAAAGCAGAAACAACAGATAAAAGTAATCTAATAGAAGCTACCTTGGCAACATGAGAAAAAATATCACCAAAATCAATTCCTGGCACCTGGGAATAACCTTTTGCTACCAACCGAGCTTTGTATTTCTCCACCTTTCCTTCTGCATTTGTCTTCTTCTTGAACACCCATTTACTTCCAATGGGTTTCCTTCCAACCAGAACTCCACCATATCCCAAGCCTCATTTTTGTGCAAAGATGCCATTTCATCAACCATTGCCTCTTTCCAGAGTTTTCCATCCTCTCAATCTACTGCTTCCTTCATAGTTCTAGGATCATCATCAATAATAGATAGAGAAAAAATTGAATAGAAAGTAGATGGACTATACCTTTCTGGCTTCCTTCTTTCTCGAACTGATCTTCTCACAATCACAGTTTGTGGCTCTTCATCTTCTGATTCCTCTTATGTTATAGATTCTGATTCTTCCTCCTTAAGATCAAACTCTATCTTCTCAGGTTCCTTTGATGGGACTTCATGTTTAATAACATTCATCATCCCTTTGAACACCACATCTTCATTGTACACAATCTTCCTTGTTATAGGGTTCCAAAGCTTATAACCCTTTAAACCATCCTTATACCCAATAAAGATGCACTTTTTAGATTACTATCCAACTTGGTTCTTTTCTCCTTTGGATCATGTACATATGCATCACATCCAAATACCCTCAGATGTGAAAGAGAGGGTTTCTTACCAGTCCATACCTCTTGTGGAGTCTTATCCTCCAACGTTGATGAAGGTGATCTGTTGACCAGGTAGCATGTTGTCTTCACCGCCTCTACCTAGAATTCATGTCTTTGTAGAAATTTTGAATAATTTAACACATATTCGATGGAGATTATCCTGATCATGTACTATTGCGGAAAACATACACAATACATAAGCTCCACTACGTTGATCATCAACATAGCAGCATCAATAACAATAAAACATCAAGAGCATTCACACATTAACACAGTATGTATGCCGGGGAAAGCATCTCGCTAAAAACCCCAACTATCTGTATATTAATGATTGAGTCATGTAACATTACATAGCA
>APFE030029234.1:4076-65494 GCA_000404065.3 Pinus taeda
AAAACCAAAATTTTCCAGGGCGCTGCCCCGGACCCCATAAAGTGGGGTTACGGGTACCCCTCAAACCCCCTGTTGACTATGTGGAAAGAATATAACACAACCCAACAGAAGGAAGGCAGATTCTAAACAACATAATTCAAGCTCAGGAGGTGGTTCATTCTCTTAAGAGCAATAAGCAAGCGGGGATGATCATACAACTTAACCTAGCGAAAGCTTATGACAAGCTCAACTGATCGTACATAAGGGAAATACTAATAGCATACGGTTTCGACCATAATTGGATAAGATGGATAATGGCCCTGGTTACTACAGCTAATTTTTCAATCCTGCTTTATGGCTCTCCATCCAGAACCTTTAGGCCTTCGAGAGGCCTCTGACAAGGAGATCCGCTCTCCCCCTTTCTCTTTATTCTCATGATGGAAATTAGGCATAGCCATTAAATCCACCAACATAAAAGGAAGAATCCAGGGTCTCAAACTCACCCTGAATGGGGATGCTTGGACTCATCAACAATTTGTGGATGACACTATCTTGCAGGGTACACCCACAGTCAAGGAAGCTAAAGCATTCAAACAAATCCTAAACGACTTTGCTATGGCTGCTGGTATAGAGGTAAGCTTCACCAAATAAAAAATTTCCTTTTTTAATACTAACATTGCTATTCAGGGAAACCTCTCCAGAATTCTCAGCTTTCAAAGAGATCAATTACCATCCAAATATTTGGGAATACCTCTCACTGATAAACCTCTGAGCAAGGAAGTTTGGGAGCCAGTGATTAATAGACTATAGGACAAAATCAGGAAATGCACAAGCAGGTCTTTGAATTTAGCAGGACGACTAGTGCTTACAAAGGTTGTCGTGCAAACTATTCCCACCTTCATGTTTTCATCTCTTCCTGCTCCTAAAGGAGTTTTGCAACTCATCAGAAAAATTCAAAGAGATTTTCTTTGGGACAAAGTGGAAGAGAAAAAGAAATGGGCTTTGGTAGCTTGAGATAAGCTTTGTAAACCTACGAACCATGGGGGTCTGGGACTTCATGACCCTGAAACCCTTAGCAAAGTCTTGGGGGAAAAACTTTGGTGGAGATGGATAAAGGAGTCAGCAACCCCATGGGCCAAGCTCTAGAAACAGAAGTATGCAAACAATTGGCAAGAAAGGGATCATATTCGGATGTCTGGGCACATCAAAGGTTCCCACATTTGGAACAGTGCTTGGGAGAATAGAACCATAGTTTAGAAGCACAGTTTTGGGAGATCAAAGATGGAAACCTAGCATGGTTTTGGGAGGATAATTGGCAGTAGGAACCTAACCTGTGTAGAGAAGAATTAGCCAATCTTAAGGTTGACACTAACAATAAAGGTTTACTCAGGGTAAGTGATTTCTGGGATCAAACAAGAAACAAGGATAAATGGAGAACATGAAAGAACATGGGATACAGTGAAGAAACCCCTTTGAAGGCCCAAGCAGAAGCTCTTGTAGTCATCTTGGAACAAAAAAAGATATTAACATCTACATGGTCTGACCAACTAAGATGGGGAAGAAACTATGAAGGCAACTTCAACCTCAAAGAAGCCAAAATAATTGCCATTGGGAGTGACTTTCCAAACCTTGATAAGATATGGAAGGAACTATGGTAGAACTCGCATTGGAGGAAAATTAAACTGTTCATGTGGTTGGTGCATCATAAAAGGATTCTTACTTGGGAGAATCTTTGGAAAAGAGGTCTAGTTGGTCCATCTAGATGCTAGTTGTGTGGTCTACAAGAAGAAACGATGGATCACCTACTCAACCTCTGCCCATTCACCTCTACCTTGTGGAATTGGGTAGCCTCAATCTTCAGGCAAACGGACAGGGACACATCCAGCATCACTGGCACTTTAAAGAATTGGCAGAAAGATTTCTCAAAAAATGAAACATTCAACAAAGAATGGACTCTAATTCCAGGATTTTTGGTCTGGGATGTCTGGGAAGAACGCAATAACGGGATTTTAAAGAACAAAATTGGCTCGACACAGAGCATCATAGATCAGATTATAAGACAACTCAAAGAAACTGTGAGTACCTATCTTAAGCAACCCCCTAAAAACCCTCCGCTAAACCAGGATGCACATATACTTTTGCAATTGGGTCTCCAGTTGCTGATCCCCCAGGGCATAAGCAAGAACACAAGCTATACAACAGCGGGTAAGGATTTCTGGCAACCTCCTCCACATGGTTTTTTGAAATTCAATATAGATGGAGCCTCTAAAGGAAACCCTGGAGTGGTTGGTTATGGAAGAGTCATAAGAGATGAGTGGAGTACATAAAAGTCATCTTTCACAGTCATTTGGAGAATGCCACTAACAATATGGCAAAACTCATGGCCTTAGAGAAATGCCTATAAATATTGATTGAGTCATATTTACACAATGCTATTGTAGAAGCAGACTCTAAACTGATAATTAACTCGATCAAGAAGATAAGGAATCGTACAACACCAGAAAAAGTGTAAAAACACTGACGGTTATTGCAGGTCTATCAACGCATTCAATCCCACCTAAGAGCCCTGAGAACACTCCAACTTTTTCACATTTACAGAACAGCTAACAAGTTAGCGGATCATCTAGCGCAAAAAAGTACTCTGTTAAAAAAATAATAGAAGATATGCCTGGATGATGATGCTATTAGGGAAATTACATGAGAACTGTCACAGGCAGGCTATTGAAGACAGGGAGCAATTTTAAAGAATGAGAAATGAACAGAGAGAAGACCAATGGAAACAACAGGTAATGGACCAATCATAGGGCAGAAGCAAGTGATAAATTGCGGGTAGGTTGGCTGGTGGCTAACCAAAGATTGCCCTGAAATCCTTCATCTTATGGATTTTGGGCAAAAAAATGCACGAAGGTTAATCTTCCAACTGGACCTGAATTATTACAAAGAGGTGGCCTATTTAATTTTCGGGTTCGTAAGAAACAGTAAAGAGTGGGAATTTGACGAGATCTTGTAAGAAATCCTTCATCCCATGGATTTCGGGCGGAAAGCTACACGAGAAATAATTCTCCAAACAGACCAGGAAAATTATCGTGTGGTGGCTTATAAACTCTTCGGGTTCGTAAGACAGGTTAAAACATGGGCTTGTTGGCATGATTGGTTTGAAACTCCCCCATCCTATGGATTTCGGGTGGAGAAAATGATCGAAAGTTAATTCATCATTTGGACTTGAAATAGTTTAGTGTGGCGGCCTATATTCTCTTTAGGTCTGTAAGAAAGGTTAAAGTGCGGGCGAGGTTTAGGCCCGAAATCAAATCAGGGGCATTAGATCTTTGAGGGCAGGATCGCACGATCATCAGGTTTGATAGTTAAAAGAAAGTTAAGGATGGTACTTGGGTCAATTATGGCATTGTTTTGGGCCTTCGGATCTGTGGGCCCACCTTCAATGGCTTCTGGTTATATGTAGCATGAGAGGGCAGAATGTGTTGTCTTCGTTTTATTTTGTAGCCTTGCTGGAATTTGGTTCGGGGTTCTGCCATCCCAGTTGTCTGTTGAAGTTTCACAGAGCTGGTGTTTGCCTTGCTTGGCTCCGTTAAAGAAGTGTACAACATGTATTTTGTTTAGATTAATGGAAGGTTCCACTCTTACTTGATAAAAAAAGACAATAAACACCTTGCCTTTTCTTGTAAGTGTTGTGTTGGTAAATTTGGTCATATACGGTAGACGAGAACAAGTTGGAGGTATTTTGAAGTAATTTCTTTGGTTGTTAAATTTAATCATCTTTCTATGTTGTTGGTAACAATTAGGGTTACATTTTTAAATGCACTGACATTTTCAATAATGCTAGTACTGCAAGACAATTAAGAAATGACAAAAGCAGTTCATATGATTTCAAAGTTAGTGCAAATTTCATAAGGGTTAATCTTTTGCAAAGTTTGCATAGTGTTTACAAATTCCAAATGTTAATATTTCACAAGTTCATATTATTATGCTTTTTTTTTGGTTAGATTTATCGCCTAAGTCTTTTTTGAAATATCTTAGAATTAATTTTGTCTCAATAACAATAACTTCCGCTATCAATTACTTTTTGCACAAGAAGAAGGTATTAAGCATCAACACTACCTATTACACTTGTTATTTTTATTTTTTTTGGTAACCTTGGTAGTACCTTCCTTTTACAACAACATAACATCTAGTTAAGTGGCCAGAACTTTCCCATAGGGAAACCAAGTTAACTAACCACCTAATAACATTATAGGTCAACCAGTAGCAAAAGTAAGGATTCTGTCACACTAGGCTAGATATGTTTGCAAGTCTAGAATGTATCTAAAAACTACAATGCCTTCAACGATAATTACAACATATTGAAATGTAAAATCTATCTGAATACTACTATTTAAAAAAATAAAGAGGGATCAACAAGAAAACTAATCAGCGCCCTCAACTAAAATCGACTCGACTAGATCCAGATCCTTCACATTCAAGCTAGGGAGTTCTGTCAAAGTACGAATGCATGAGATATGGTCTTAAATTTTCTTGAGGCGACCATCCTTCCTTTGCAATTGGAAGTGGAGTTTCTAAAACTCCCTGTGGTAGTCTGAGAAGCTTTGGATTATCACTGCCATGTTTATCGCAACTTGCTCCACTGCCTTGCCTACAAGGTTCTTCATCGACTAGTATAAAAACAAAGTTTGCTTGTACTGAGTCACTCTACTGTGGGTGTGCCTGGGATACGACACCATTGCCCGTGCTTCTTTGATATCAATTTCCATGTTTCTAGCTTGTTTATTCAATTATTCTTCCCATTCTTCAATGAGATTGTTGATTTCCTCCACAATACCCTCATGATACGCATAGGCCATGTCATTGATAATACTATTAATGGGCTTTCCTCCTCTTGTTCGCACCCCCCTGAGGTGCTGGGTTGGTTCGACTAAGTAGCCCCTCTATTTCATTTGCATCAACCCTGAGAGGCCGAGTCGCGACTAGATGCTATCAACGAGCGAGACATTTCCTTACAGAACCAATGAACCTAATAAACAAAGGGTCATGTAACTGTAATATTAAAAGAGGGATCGTTCGAGGGGGAAAACCACTTCCAAGTGGTCTTACTATCCGGAACCCCTGTCAGAGAAGAAACCGAACACCATAATAACACCAGAATTTTATGAGAGAGAACACCTCGACAAAAAAAAAAAAAAAAAAAAAACTTGCAATACATATGTTCTGGAAGTGATTGTGCAACTGCTGGTTGTCAAAAATCCAGAAAACAAGAAGTTCATTTGAGAAGCTATGATCAAAGCTACGAATAAAATCAAAAGTAGGAAAAGGAGGAGTCATCCAACTCTTGCTCCTATCCTCTGTTGAAAATTGTGCCATGCCCTGTTACTTGAAGACTTGTAGAGAGAGAAATGCACCCACTGGTAATGACCTTTAGTCCATTTAGCAGTTCATAGAAGAACAATCCTTCTTCTACATCAAGGGCTCTCTTTGATAAAGAGTCTGCCATTTGGTTCCATTCCCTATGAATATGAAGAAATTTAAGTGGTTGGAAGTTCTTTTTTCAGAACAATGATATGGTCCATCTAGTGACTCAGGTTGAGGATCTTCAAAGGAGATTTATTGGAGGCCCAATCAATGATACATTTTGAATCTCTGAGGACTTGAAGGGAAGAGAGGTGTAGGAAGGTTGCAAAGGAGAGAAGATTCCAACACACATATTTCTGCTTTAATATTTTTGTTGTTGCCAAAATTTCCCATACTAAGATGGGGGATGACTCTTAAATACAAATTGAAACACCTACCCCACATTATGAGTTTTGGGGCAGCCCCATCGAAAAATACTATAGGGTACATACTAGGTACATCAGGGAGGACATGAAGGTGAACAAATTTGAAATAAAGGGGACTTTAGAAATCACGAAAGAAACCTATGATTTGAGGAAAGATTGTTGTTCAAAAATAAGTTTGTTCTATGTCTTCCATATGCCCCATGCAATAAATATTGACAAGGATTTATAGGGGCCCATAACATGATCCCATCTTTGGAGGAAATCTGTGAAAGAGGAGAAAATGCATGAGTCCACTAGAATAAAATAGGAAAGGATTTCAGGCCATAAAGATTTAGAAAAAGAACAATGAAGGAAAAGATGGTCTACAGTTTCTGGACCATTTAGGCATAGACAACATTTATTTGGATCACAGAAACCCCTTCAAATCAAGTTGTCCTAGGTTAGTACATGATTTTCCAACACAAGCCAAGAGAAGCATTTAATCTTCTAAGGAAGGGACCAATTTAATAATTTTTTATACCACCACTTGTGTTGTTCTTGAAAGGCTTCTCTGCATTAAGAATCATAGGTTAGTTTTGCAGTTATCTGTCCAGAAGTCTTGTTCCAAGCCCATAGAAGAGAATCTAGAACATTTGTAATAGATATATAATTGGAACAGAGAACCTTAATGAAGTCATTCCATTCAGTAGCCAAAGGGCCTTTCATACCAAGACCTGAAGCCAATTTCCAATAGCCCATATTTAAAGTTGAGGATCTGCCTCTTACCGCATGAAAAAGATTTTGTGTACCTTTGGAATATATTGCAGTGATGAGGTCTGGAGATAAATTTAAGCCAGATGGGCCACCCAAAAAAAGAGCTCTTCCCCAGAAAAATGTTTTGTCCATCACCAACCTATTAGGATAGACCTTTAATCCCCAGTGGGAGGGAAACTAGTAAACATTTCCAGGAGATAGCTCACTTAGATGATTTTGGAATTGTTCAGTCTACAACCACTCCATCAAAGATTTATTTTTTAAATATTTATAGTAGATATGGCTGCCCCACAATCCAGAACCTGTGGCAGCCCACCATAGGCTTTTCATAGCAAGAGAAAAACCAAAAAAGTAGAGGTTTTTTAACCCCCAACCCCTAGATGTTTTGGCATTGTTAATAATTCCCATTTTGCTAAATGTAAGCCCTCTTTTGATTTCTTCCCTATCCATAGAAATTTGAAATTGACTTTACAGATCAAATTAAATATGGTTTTTGGAAGTTTGGAGAGAGTTATCTAGTATACATGTATTATTTATGAGACAGATTTTAAAAGGATCATCCTGCCACGAAGAAAATTCCATCGATAACACGAGTGGTTATTTCTCTTTTCCACCTTTTTGACAGCCACATCCACTTGTGTACCTGATAAGAGTTTGGTTTGAGTGGAAATCCCAGGTAAGTTATTCCATTCGTCAAGGGGCTCTTCTTATAAGGAAGAACACTGGACACATCAGATATGATAGATATGACATGATCTGGTGTATTAAAATGGAAGAAGGATGATTTATTTTCATTGGTCTCTATTCTGCTTGTTGAACAAAAAACAGGGAAAATTTTGTAATACGTTTTTTCATTCAGAAACTGTGTCTTTTCCTAGAATAAGAACATCATCAACATATAAGAGGTGACAAATTATAAAGGAATTTGCAATTTTGATCCCCCTGATAGAGCCTTCCTTTTTTACCTGGTTTATCATCAGACTAAGGCTCTCAATGATCAACACAAATAAAAGAGGGGATAAAGGGTATCCTTGCCTTAGTCCCTTGGAGCTAGGGAATAAATTTGTGGGGGAACCATTGACCAACACCAAAAAATTTGTAGAGGTGACACAGGCAATAATCCAGTTTGTCACCCTTTCGCCCAATCCAATCTGCGAGAGCAAGAGCCTGAGAAAATTCCAGTTTACGCGATCATATGCTTTGACTAGATCCAACTTAAGCATCATTGCATTAAGCTTCTTCATTTTAATAGAATGTATGGCTTCTTTGTCTACTCCAACTACGTCATGGATCAATCTACCAGGTAAGAAACCAAACTGTTCTGGAGAGATCATATTTGACATATTTTGCTTTAAATGATTGGATATAGTCTTAGCTATAATCTTGTAAATCATATTACATAACGAGATGGGATGGAAGTTTTGGAAAGAATAAAATTTTGAGATTTTGGGGATCAGAGCAATAAATGTGGCATTGATGGCCCCTGTGATCAATCCATTGATTCTAAACTCTTCAAAAACACTAAGAATTTCTTCCTCCATAATATAAAAAGTTCTACTGTCCATCCATCTAAACCGAGAATTTTGTCCATTGCAAAGGTGCATAGGAGCTGAGTACTGATTTTAATTCGTCTAGATAAACCAGACAATCCAGTATGTCAAATACTTGATGCCATGAATAATAGGTCATGAGAACTAAAATCTCAACGTACACCGGGGACTAATATAAGATAAAATGTCTACAATCATTTTAGTTTCTTGGTCATTCGAACTTCTGTTTCAAGACTGATCCTAATGCTGGATTATTCCTATTTCACCTACAATTTGAAAACTAATTAATATTAGAATTATATTGGTGTGGTGTTGAAATCTTCTTTATATAATATCGGTCCATGATATTATCATGGCATTTGATCTTCCTAGAGTTCTTCCATATAATGCATTTAACACCATTAACTTCAACTTTAGTTCAATATGAATGATGTTACTAGTGAGCATCTTTATGTAAATTTTAGTGTTAAATTATTACGAAACTAAGTGAAAATTTCATGATATTGATGAAACTTTCATGTCTCCCCCTTTTATTACATTAGCAGAGTTCAAAAAAACAGGACTAATAATATGATGACAAATTGAATTAAAATTATTTTATGGATTTCACTTGGAATTTTGGTAGCATACTAGCTATCGATATTCTGTACCAACCAGATCACCTGTGTACGATGAAGGCTCTAGGGATTGCCGGCTGAGATAGACAGTCAGAGTAACCCTAGGTAGTTTTTGATAACCACCTAGACCCTACTGCTGGTACAATGTCCTTCTTCATGGGAATAATGCAAGATGTGTTGTTTTATTCATAATTTTTTCCAAAGCCATTGATGATAGATTTTAAAGAGTGATTTGAGTATAGGTATCTTGCTCAGTCGCTGGGGTTTGAATAATAATCTAAATTTTGAACGTAATAGTAGGTATCTCTATTTGTTTGAGTTTCATTATTATTTTCTCACTTTATTTTTAATGGTTGGATCGAGTTTTGCAGGGAAATCTTGATTTTAGATCCTTAGGCGTTAGGGGATTTTTTCTGTTGGACCAACCAACTCCCGACCTGTGTTCCCAAAAGAGCTCAGCTAGATTAGCTCCAAGCTTATCATAAGGATTTTGTTGGTGATACATGAAGGGTTTTGAGTTAGTACCTCCTTAAAAATTTAATTCTTTGTATGTGGCATAATGGTAGATCTGGATGATTAGAGCATGTAGTTTGTAAATTTTGTAATTAGTTTTCTAACGTGGGTTTTTTTGGGTTTTAGTTTTTATTATTGTATATATCATTTGGGTGTTTTCTTGTTGTCGTGCAACTCCAGATCTGAGGAAGAAATTTTTGTAGGGTCCAGATCTAGGCCCTGGAGGGTAAGATTTGGATCTCAGGGGTTCATCAACATAATTTTCTAGGGATATTATTCAATTTTTTTACAGTCCAAGGGTTTAAAAATTTTTGGATCTAGAAATTTTCCTAAGGGTTTCAGGGATAAATCTGAAGCAAGGAAGCATATAAAACATTTTAAAATAAGATATTATGGGAATTTTTCTTAGGTTTTTGGCTACCATTTTTCTCCTATTTGCTGTAGTATTGAGGCTCCATTTTATGTTGCGTTTTTCCACTCCGAAAAATTTCGATTTTTTGTTGTGTCATCTGCTTGTTTGGGGTTTCTGGAAAAATTCAAATTTGCTGCTCCCCGAAGTCTTAATTTTTTTTTCCTCATTGTCATACTGCATTGCATCTCCTATTTGCAGCCTTCCTCATCCCTTTTGCTTCCCGCTTTTTCCATCTTTGCATAATTTTCCTAACCCACACTGCTAGTATTCTCCCTCGACCTGCACTCTATTCTGTCTTTTTCCTGCAACCCGGCCATCCACTCATGTTTCCCTTTCTATATCCTGCAAACCAACGATCTCTATCACAATTCCCTTGCCCTCCTCGCTGTGCTTTTTATTCTTGCATGCAATCATCCATTCGTTGTTGCATGATCCCTCTCATTCGAGCTCTAACTCCTTCTCCTAATCCACGGCTCTTTGACATGCGTCCTAATCACTCTCCATTCACCTTTTCCAAGGCCTGTGCTACCCCTTCCTCCATACCAAGGCCGCAGCTTGTCCATATGCTCGCAGTTTCACTTCCTCCACGTCCAAGCATTGCTCCTCCCTCTACTGTCAACCCTACAATCTAACACTACCATATGCTACTGTGGCCTTCCTATTCGCTCCTCATCGACCTGTGTATCTTACTTTATTTGAAGCCCCACTCGGTACTCCTTGTCGTGAGTTCCTCCTCTTAGTTGCTGCTGTCTTGCATACAAACATTCGACTTCACATTCATTTTTTTCTTTTATTTGTTCTCTCTTGTGTATTAAATAGGGTTAGGTTTTAGTTTTATTAGTAAATTCAATTTTTGTTAGTTTCTTTGTTTGTTGCTTTCCACGTTTTGATTTTTTTTTTTGCTTTAATTTTTTATTTTGATTTTAATTTCCTCATGTGCCTTTGGTTTTATTTGTGTTTTTTCTTTTTGATTTTTTTTATTTTGTTTGCTATAAAAATCATTTTTAGGTGACTTTAAAATTTCTAAAAGAATTAAATCAAAAGAGGACTTACGCTTTAAAAAATTTAAAAAAATTTTTATGTGGCCTTTGGCCCATTAATAATTTAAGTTATTAAACCCTTTTTATTTTTTACTTTTGTCACATTAAAAATTTAATTTCTTCATTTACCACATTAAATCTTGCTTCATAGGCTTAGCACATTAAAAATTTACCTAAGGGATAATTAAATTCTGATCCAAAGTTCCTTGGCGTCTTTTGGTGTGTTAAGTGTAAAATTTTAAATTTTGTGGTGGTGGTTTCTCTATTGTCAAGTACGATTAATGTTTTAGAGGCATATCTAAAGATTGACTATAAGAGAAAGATAAATTCTAGATATGGGTTATTAATGTTTAAAAAAAATAAAATTGAAATCATTACTTAATATTTAAATTTCATAATTATTCATTGGATTTAAATGCTAGAAACTCTTGCATGATAAAATTTTGGGCATTGACATTTAAATGTTCATGATCGTCATTTTGCCTACCACATCATCAACATCACAGCCTTCCACAAAGAAAAGCACGAGATAAAGAGAGTGAGAAAGTGGTTTGATCCATCTGATGGGCGCGAGCAGCTTGACTTTCAGATAGGAAAAAGTCCTACTATATGCAGGATTGGACATGGCACATCTAAGAAACAGCCAACAAATTTTCCTGAAAGCAGGAAAATGCTTAGCATGCATTACATTAAATGTATATAATGCCATGGGGAATCCTTTGTATTTTATTCCTAACCCTACACCCTTTTATTTCAGTATTTTATTTTGTCGGTAGATTTATGTTTTTCATGTTGTTAGACTAGTTAATAAATGAAGAGCTTATATCTTTCATGTTCTTAATATTACATGATGATTTTTGGATGGATGCTACTTATGTTATCTTGTGTGTTCCATGGATGCAGATTCTGGATTCTCACATTCCTCCAGTGCAACAATGTCTCCCCAAGTAGAGCCAGATGTTGACCACTACGTGTCAACGACCCATAGCAGTACACCCGCTTTTTTCGCAAAAGGGATAGCGCCTGATCGATGTGTCCATACCGTCTAGATATCATCATTAGCTTACTTCCAAGATGTTATGTAAACCCTTTCTGCATGTGCATAATGTAAATAATCTCAGCAGATCCATATCATGTATGTATTGACCTAGGTAAACCTACTTTTCTAGTGATGATCTCCATTCTAGGAGGTTTTTTGTCTCAATGATCCATTCTTGGATGGTCAATAGAGTTTTCCTCCAGTCTTACCCCAAAGATGGAATGGATTTTGTCGCTAGGATCTTAAGCAAGTCCTAGTGTTTTAGATCGAGTCTATGTAAAAGTGATTTGGGAATAATCCTAACTATTTGGTTAGGTTATTTTATTACAAATTGCTTGGTCTACTGGATTATATTTGTGTCACAGAAATGGGTGGTCCGTGAGGGTCTTTTACAAATGGGTTTCCCCCCTAATGATGTAAAGTGTCATGAAGGTTGGAAAAATAATTTATACCCTCATAGGTTAATTAATTAATTTATTTGGAAAAAAATAATTAAAATCCTAGCCAACAATTTAATTATTTTTTTTGGTCAAGTAAGAGTGGAGCCTTCAGTTAACCGAAAAAAGATTACATATGGTACACGTCTTTACAAGTGTAAAGACCAACAAAAGACAACTCGTTGATGATAAACAAACAACAGGGTCAACAAAACCCAAAACACTACACACAAAACAAATTTAGACCCTTGGTCATTATTCCATCACATTCTTGTCTTATCGCACATCGCAGTTTCCGCAAGCCGCCAACACTTGATTCTTGCGAATGTGAGAGTTAACCTCCGTTGTTTGATCAACCCTTTGATTTGACAGTCCATAGTCCATCACAACATCGAAAACCTTGACTCATTGCAATATCGCAAATCTGGGTTTATCGTTGACCAGACACTTTTACCGAATGCGATTTGCAATTAAATCTCCATCGTCGATCTGGTTCTTGATTCGACGGTTATCACAACATCGCATCGGGAACTAGGGCAACACTTAACCACTTCCTGGAGCTGATATAGATTATAAACCTTGGTTTATAAACATTCAAGTCCGCTCTTAGACTTAACCTCCACCCACTTTAAAACCCGATATCCATTCAATAGCAGAGTCACTTAAATCCTATGGTCTTCAGCCTTTCAACTAGCACATGGGTTACAAATAGACGAACCCCCATAGTTACTTGTGATGTCAGCATTTAGAAATAAGATCGATGGTCAGGATTTACTGTGACACTTCAACCAGGCTCAAGGACTTCCACCCACTCCTACTCTCGCTAATCTTTCCCACCATTTATTTCCATTGATATTTCATGATCTAACGACTCCTATGCATTGTTACCTCACCTCTTTGTCCTTCTCTTCACTTCAGGTTTATGTTGTTCCTTCAACGCTCGCTAGTCTTCCTCCTGCTCATTATTCATGGTCTGGAGGTACGCCATGTCTTTGGCTTCCTGTCGTTGACAATCATCATGCAGTTTACCAGAGGGTATAGACTCCCAGTCATACCGAATATAGCTTTCCTTACATAGCACCCCTTCATTTGCCAGACAATCAACTAACATATTGGCTTTTCTTTGCACATGAAAAAAGTTGACGGTTCTCAGGGTTCACAAGTGGGAATAAATACACTAAAAGACTTGCGAGAGCCTCCAATGTTTCGACACTTTTCCAAGTGCAGTTCCATTACACATTTTCTTGGCCACATTAATGACTAATTCAGAGTCAGCTTCAATGATGGCGTTGTGTAAATTTGACTCCATCAGGATTTCCAGGCACTGCTATAAGGCCATAAGCTTCGCCATGTTATTGGTGGAAGTCCCCAAATGACTGTGAAAGATATCCTTTATGCGCCTCTGCTCATCTCTTATTACACCGCCAAATCTAGCCATCCCAAAGTTTCCCTTGGAGGCCCCGTCTATATTGATTTTCAAAAAACCATGAGGAGGAGGCTGCTAGATATCTTTACCAGCAGTTATTTTTCTCACACCCTCCAGATAATGGAGACCCAACTACAGTAGTATGCGAGCATCTTGGAGCGAAGGAGGGTCCTCAAGAATTTTCCACATAAGGGATCCTATTGTATCTTTGAGCTATCGTAAAATTTGGCCAATGATGTTCTGGGTCGAGCCTGTTTTGTTCCTGAAAATCCTGCCATTCCATTCTTTCCACACATCCCAAATGATAAAGCTTGGAACCAGAGTCCAAGCCTTGTTATTGATTTCATTATCTGAGAAGTTTTTCCTCCAATTCTTCAAAGTGTTGGTGATGCTGTGTTTTTCCCTGTTGGTTTGCTTGAATACTGAGGCCACCCATTCCCACAGGGTAGAGGTGAAGGGGTAGAGGTTTAGTAAATGTTGTATCATCTCCTCCTATAAGCCACATAGATGGAATTGGGATGGGCCAACAAAGCCCCTTTTCAGAAGATTCTCCCATGTGAGAATTTTCTTTTGGTGAACTAATCACATAAACAACTTGATTTTCATCCATTGCGAGTTTTGCCAAAGGTCATTCCAAAACTAATTAGGGTTTGGGTAATTGAAACCTAGGGCCGTGTATTTAGCATCTTTGAGGTTGAAGGTGCCTTCGGTGTTTCGACCCCATCTCAGTTGGTCAGACGAGGATGACACCAAAATCTCCCTTTGCTCCAAGTCAAGAACAAGAGACTCGGCCTTGGCCTTCAAAGGACTCTCTTCACTATAACCAAGATCCTTCCACATTCTCCATTTACCATTGTTCCTTACCTGATCCCAAAAGTCACTTACCATAAGTAAACCTTTGTTTTCAGTGTCATTTTTGAGAGAAGTTAGTCCTTCCCTAAACAAATTTGGTTCCTGCTGCTAGCTATCCTCCCAAAACCTTGCAAGGTTCCCATCTCGGATCTCCCAGAAACCATGATTCTAGATAATAGCTCTATTATCCCAAGCAAGGTTCCAAATTTGGGAGCCCTTGATGAGCCCTAACATTCGGATATGATCCCTCTCCTAACAATTATTTACATATTTCTTCTTCCAAAGCTTGGCCAAAGGGGTGGCCGATTCCTTGAGCCACCTCCACCAAATTTTGGCTCCCGAAACTCTGCTGAGGATGTCAAGGTCATGTAGCCCCAAACCACCATGGGCCTTAGGTTTAAAGAGCTTTTCCCAAGCTACCAAAGCCCACTTATTTTTCTCTTCCCCTTTGCCCCAAATAAAATCTCGTTAAATACTCATGATTTGTTGCATAACTCCTTTAGGAGCAGGGAGAGCTGGAAACATGAAAATGGGTATAGCCTGCACGACAGCCTTAGTAAGCACAAGACAACCCACCATATTCAAAGACCTGCAGGTCCATTTCCCGACTTTGTCCTGAACTTTATTAGTTACCAGCTCCCACACTCCCTTGCTCAGAGGTTTGTCAGTAAGAGGCATTCCAAGCTACTTAGAAGGTAACTGATCCCTTTCAAACCCAAGAATTCTGGTGAGGTTCCTCTGAATAGCAATGTTAGTGTTAAAAAATAACACCTTTGATTTGTGAAGGCTTACATCTGTACCCGTGGTGAATGCAAAGTCATTCAAGATTTCTTTGAAGGCTCTGGCGTCCCTAACCGTAGGAATGCCCTGCAACATTGTGTCATCAACAAATTGTTGATGAGTAGAAGCAACACCATCTGGAATAAGTTTTAGACCCTGGATTTTTCCTTCAGAATTGGCCATATTGATTGCTCTACCTAGCCCTTCCGTCATGAGAACAAAGAGGAAGGGGAAGAGTGGATCCCCTTGTCTGAGACCCTAGAAGGCATAAAGGTTCTAGAGGGAGAGCAGTTAAGCAGAATGGAGAACTGGTCGTAGATACAAGGGCCATAAACAATCTTATCCAGTTGTGGTTGAAGCCATAAGCTCTTAGCACTGCCCTGATGTAAAACCAACTTAGGCTATCAAATGCTTTCGCTAGGTCAAGTTGCATGATCATACTAGATTTCTTATTTCTTTGTATGATGTTGTTGAGAATCTGTCTTCCTTCCACAAATCTTGTTTGCTCCTTTGAGATGAGAGCAGGAAAAAGAGGCCTGAATCTATTAGCAATCACTTTGGAAATAATTTTGTACGCCACATTACATAAGGCTATGGGTCTGAATCTGTCTGGTGTCATATCTTTTTCCTGCTTTGGAAGCAAAGCTATGAAAGAGGCATGAAGAGCTTTCAAAACAATTTTGGATCTTCTAGAGTCTTCTACAACATCAAGGATATCTTGTTTGACTACTTTCCAGCAAGCTTTGAAGAAGTCCACATTGAAGCCGTCAGGGCCAGGAGCTTTCCCATTTTGCATCTCATTGATAACTTCACTAACCTCCTATTTAGACATTGGCCTGTTAAGATTGTGGTTGTCTTCCCTAGTTACAATCTTAGGAATGAACTTGGTGAATTTGTTAATGAACCAAGATCTGTTAATGGGAGTCTTCTCTGCTATGCTAAGGAAGTGTTGAACTAGGACAAATTCCATTTCTTTCTGAGAGATGAGCTCTTTCCCTTGAGAATCTTTAAGTTTTGAAATTCTGTTATGAGATCTATGATCCAAGGTTGATCATGAAAAAACTTTGTGTTTCTTTCTCCTTCTCTAATCCACTTCACCCTTGATTTCTATCTCCATAAAATCTCTTCTTCTTGCATGCACCAATCGTCCCATTCATTCTGAAGAGAGTCAGCCTGAATTTTCCGTTCCTCAGTAAAACCTTCTGAGATGATGATCTGATTAATCTCCTAGAGTTTCTGCTCAACTTCTCTTTTGGCTTTAAAAATATTACCAACTCTTTTTTGTTCCAATCTTTAAGCCTAGATTTGATGTGTTTTTGTCAATATTGCTGGTGAAGTCAAGGTGAGAGAGCCAGACATTTTCAAACCTAAAAGGTATGTTCCTCGGTGTACCCATGAAAGTAGCTTCAAGCTGGATAGGCCAGTGGTTCGAGCCTCCAAAGGGAAGGATTGAAGCTGACATATCAAGGCCTTTGAGAAATAGGTCCTTTGAGATTATGAATCTATCTAGTTTAGAGGCGACTTGAAAATCCCCTCCCCTCTTATTATTCCAAGTAAAAGTGCCATTTACTATTCGGTGTCCACTAGCCCCATATTATTCATGAAGTTCTAGAAGGCAATGGAATCTCTGCCTAGTTTTTTGGTACCACCTTTTTTCTCTGTAAGAGATATGCTCATATTGAAATCCCCAGTCAGAATCCAGGGCATATCAGGATATCTCTCTCTCAGCTTCTCAAGGAAGGTGAGAAGCTTAAATTTGTCTTCTAGTTTTTTAGGACCATAGACGTTAGTGATCACGCAGATCTCCTTATCACCCAAAGGTTGAATCACCGACGATAGATAGTTCCTAGAAGCTTCAACATCTAGGATTCCAAGTTTTTGAGGATCCCATAGAGTAAGAATCCCACCCGCCAAGTTATCCACTTTAACCTCTAGATACTCATACTTGATTACCCATTTCCTGCGTATCTCTCTGATCTTGTCCAATGAACATTTTGTTTCCTGAATAAAAACCATATCTGATTTTTCTTCTTTCATTCTACTGCTAAGAGTTCTATGTTTCCTTTTACTTCCTAGACCCCTAATGTTCCATATTGTAAGCTTCATTAAGAAAGGTTTGTAAAGGAGTAACTGGTAAGATCCCTTGTCTTACCTGAGTTAATCATAAGTTTCCCACATTCAGTCAGTAGCTCATTTTGTGTTTTTCTTCCTCTTTTCCAATCTGGGTTCTTGGAAGAATTCATCAGTGTATCCTCCATCGTTTTCACTCCCATATTCTTTTGGCTAACATGGTTTCTTTTGACTCCAGAACACTTCATTTGTGATCACCATAGGAAGAGATATTTAACCCTGTCAAACTCCTCTTTTCGCAGAGAATCTACCCCTTTGGTGATTCCCTGCTTTAGAAACATTTTTAGATTTGAATTCTCCCTCTCTAGAATATCCTTCAGCTCATGGTCTTCCGTTCCAACCTCACTTGGGGTCATCTCGTGGTCATTAATAAGTTCCATAATGCTTGGCATATCATCCTCTTGTTTGTTGTTTTCTGGTATATCCTCCATATTAGTATCCCTTTCCTTTTCAGTGGGAATATTCTTCGATTCCTGGTTTGTCCCATTTTTTCACCTTATTCATCTAAGATCTTGAAACTGTTGTGACTTGGTTGTCCGTCTTCATTAATTTTATTTTGGTACAGTTTGCCTCCCTTCCATTTACCCCCAACCTTAGTAAAACCTTCGAGATCCTTGCCTGTAGGAGCATTCATATTGCTCCCCAGCTTGTTTAATGGGTAGTTCCTATATAGGTACCCAAGCTCATGGCACTTACGACACCTAAATGGGACATGTTCATAGTCCATCACCTGCACCCATTCCTCATCATACATTTCTAAAATGATTGCATTCGGAAGTGCCCCAGATAAGTCCATTTCCACACATATCCAGGTGAAGGAGGTGTATTTGCCTCTTAGAGTAGCATATGAGATCTTTATAAAATGCCCTAGCTTGTTGTCGATCGCTTCTAGAGACTCTGACAGACAATAATCTAAAGGAAGGGAATAAAGTCTTATCCATATCGGCACCGAGGTGAAAGTTTCTCGTTCTGGAACAAAGTTCATTACCCATGTCTCATATAAAGGCCCACACAAGCATAAAAATAGGGTCCCAAAACTAAGGTAAATTAGTTATTTTGTTAAATTTTAAACCTTTGATCCGTGGGGGTTAAGTTAAAGTCAATTTTTTGGGGAAATTAACTCGAATTTTTTATTTTTGAGTTAATTAAAATGCATTTAATTAAAAATTTCGAATTTCCCCAAATATTTAAATATTTCGATGAATGAGATTAAAAGAAATTTTAATCTTCATCAAAAGTTGAGATTACTTTGACGAGGATCACTCGAACTAGCCATTGGATGATTTATCTTTAAATAGGATGTCATTTGTCAGTCGATTCATCCAACCATTGAGTTGTGTGCTTAGCATGAAGCTCTTGTGTAGTGTTTTTCTAGATAATAAAGAAAGTGTTTGGGGTTAAGTTCTGTTGGTGTTACTCTTCATGGGAATACTGTAAGAGGTGTTGTTTTCATGCATAATTTTTTCTAAAGCCATTGATGATAGCTTCTAAAGATTGATTTGAGTATAGGTATCTTTCTTAGTCGCCAGGGTTTGAATAATAATCTAAATTTTGAACGTAATAGTAGGTATCTCTATTTGTCTGAGTTTTATTATTATTTCCTTACTCTATTTTGATGGATGGATTGAGTTTTATAGGAAAATCTTGATTTTAGATCCTCGAGCATCAGGGGAAGTTTTCAGTTGGACCAACCAACTCTCGCTTGTGTTCCTAGAAGAGCCCATCTAGATTAGTTGCGGGCTTATCATAAGGATTTTGTTGGTGATACACGAAGGGTTTTGAGTTAACGCCTCCTTAAAAATTTAAAAATTTAATTCTTTGTGTGTGGAATAATGGTAGATCTGGCTTATTAGAGCCTGCAATTTGTATTTTGTAATTATTTTTCTAACATGGTTTTTTCTGGGTTTTAGTTTTTATCATTGTATATATCATTTGGGTGCTTTCTTGTTGTCGTGCAGCTATAGATCTGCGGAATAAATTTGTGTAGAGTCTATATCTAGGCCCTGAAGTGTAAGATCTGGATCTCTGGGGTTCATCAACATAATTTTCCAAGGATTTTATTCAATTTTTTTGTAGTCCAATGGTTTAAAATTTCTTGGACCTGGAAATTTTCATAAGGGTTTCAGGGATAATTTTGAAGAAAAGAAGCACATCATTTAAAAAAAAAAAAATTCTAGGAAATTTTCTTAGGTTTTTGGCTACCATTTTTCTCCTATCCGCTGTTGTATTGAGCCTCCATTTTTTGCTACGTTTTTCCCCTCCGAAAAATTTCAATTTTTTTTTTGTTGTCTATGTGTTTGGGGTTTATGGAAAATTTTGAATTTCCTTGCTGCCTGAAGTCTTCATTTTTTTTTCCCTCACTGCCATACTACATTTCATCTCCCATCTGTGGCCTTCCTCATCCCTTCTGCTACCTACTTTTTCCATCTGTGCATAATTTTCCTAACCCACACTGCCAATATTCTCCCTTGACCTACATGCTATTCTATCTTTTTTCCCGCAACCCTTCCATCCAATCACGTTTCCCTTTCTATCTCCTACAAACCTGCAACCTCTATCATAGTTCCCTCACCCTCCTCGTTGCGCTCCTTATTCCTGCACGCAATCATCCATCTTTTGCTTCATGATCACTCTCATTTGATATCTAACTCCTTCTCCTAATCACGACTCTTTGACTTGTTTCCTAATCCCTCCATTCACCTTTTCCAAGGCCTGTGCTACCCCTTCCTCCATACCAAGGCCACAACTTGTCCATTTGAGCACACTTTCACTTCCTCCGTGTCCCAACATCGCTCCTCCCTCTACTATCAACCCTAAAATTTAACACTGCCATATGCTACTGTGGCCTTCCTATTCACTCCTCATCGACCTTTGTATCTTCCTCCATCGAGGCCCTACTCACTGCTCCTTGTCGTGAGTTCCTCCTCTTAGCTGCCGATGTCCTGCATACAAACATTCGACTTCACCTTCATTTTTTTATTATTTGTTTTATCTCTTGTGCATTCTTTTTTTTGCTAAAGCAAGAGTCAGTCCTTCTATTATCTTGTCACTACAAAAAGATATTACATAAAATACATTGCACCCAGAGAGGAAGAGGGCTAAAAAATTTAGCAATCACTTCTAGCTTTGGGAAAAGAGTCAACTTCTCAAAAATTGGGCCTAGGGCCCAAGAAAAACAAAACACATGGCCTCCACTGCCCGAACCATGGTCCAAGATCAAGCGGTCGAGGGGAAAATAGGGTGAAAACAAGTGAACCCGAAAAGAGGGGAATAGAGGCCAAAGAGGGGAATAGAGACCACATAATAAAGATTTTGGGTCCACTGGGGATCAATTGGACCCACTAACCTGCAAATTGAACCTTAGCCATTGATCTGCAGCTACTTGATCCAACGGCTGAGGAAAATATCTAGTGGAGAAGAAGTAGGAGGAATACCCGCTCGATGAAGGTGGTATTCTCTCTCTTTCTAGAGCCACGTGTTGAACGCTAAGTGGCATCGGGTTCATTTCTAATAAACCACTTTGGGTTTTGAGGACACCCAATAACTCGGAAATTGCTTTGATGCCCAATAACCTGGAAACCACTAATACGCTGCACCTACTGCCATCCTTTTGACTGAGCCATTTTGAGCAGATTGTCACTATTTTTCTAACTGCCCACTCGTTATCCAAGCTCCCTGCAGAACCAATGGGAAGGTGATCTGTGGTATCCCACTACGAGCCCTAAATATGCCTAATCTTAGGTTGTCTTTCTATTGAACCCCCATCGTCCATTTGATTAAAGGTCAACTGGAGGATTCCCCTTCATGTGCTGATAATGCTCCCTTTCTGTGAGGGCCAGAGTGTAGCAGCCCTCACGTAGTTATCCTATGGGTACCGACTCCCACAAGCAACACTTGTTGTCTCTTGTGCATCTCACCCCTTCATTAGCTAACTAGTCCGCTACTCTGTTGGCATCTCTGTGCACATGTACAAAACTGAGAGTTCTAAGAATTCTTAGGTGTGATTGAATTCGGTAATAGACCTGCAAAAGTCTCCAGTGTCTTGAGACTTTGTCTGGTGCAGTGCCCATGCCTAATTGCTTGACCGAATTAATTATTAATTTCGAGTCAGCCTCGATGATTGTGTTATGTAAATTGAACTCAATCAAAATCTCTAAGAATTTCTCTATGGCCATGAGTTCAACCATATTGTTTGTGGCCCTCCTTAGATGACTGTGAAAGATGACTTTTATATTGCCCTCTTCATCTCTTATGACTCCTCCATAACCAGCGTCCCTAGGGTTACCTTTTGAGGCTCCGTCTATATTGAATTTTGAAAAGCCATGGGGAGGTGGTTGCCAGAAAGCCCTTCCTTTTGATGTGTGATTTTCTATCTTATTTATGCCCTGAGGGACATCAGACTGGAGTCCCAACTGTTCTAGAATGTGAGTGTTCCAATGACTTAGGGGTTTCTCAGGAAGATGCTTCCTAAGGGCATTGACAATTTCTTTGAGCTGTTTTAGGATTTGTGCTATGATACTTTTTGCTGAGCTAGATTTATCTTTGAAGATCCTATTATTGCATTATTTCCAAACATCCCAGATCAAGAATCCTGGAATCAGAGCCCAGGCTATGTTTACTGTCTCATTATCTGAGAAGTCATTCCTCCAGTTATTTAAAGTATCAGTAATGTAATTTTCGTTCCTGTTTGTCTGCTTCAAGATATAGGCCACCCAATTCCATAAGGTTGAGGTGAAAGAGCAGTGGTTGAGAAGGTGATCCATAGTTTCTTCCTGCAGGCTACATAGTTGGCATCTTGATGGAACAGTTGATCTGAAAATGAAACTACTTGTATTTGTTGTGCAAGGTATTCATTTCCATTAAATTATATGTGCAAACTGTTACTCATGTCTTGCAATTGAAACAAAGTGATTTTTGGTAAATTTCTGAGTCTTTTGTGTGAAGGAGTGTTATTTCATTTTACTATTTAGCATATCAAATCTGAAAAACACAACAAGATAAAATCACATAATATAACACAGCAGCTGATAAGGCAGTTCACCCCTCCTGGGCTACATCTGCCAAGTCCAAGGCCCCCAAATGGGCATGTCCTTGCTCTTATTAGATGATCAACATGGTTATATAGTGATAAGAAAGCATAAACAGGAAAAATAAGCTGTGGAAATGAGTTCAGAACCTAGAAAACAGTCAAGAATGACTTTTGTTTCACCTCCAAAGGTTAAACATAGCCCAATACAATTCCAACACTCCCTAGGCCTTGATGGATCTCCAAGATTCTCTGCTAAAAAAGTACCTGAAGATGAGTTATGTTGGCTCTGAAACCTGTACCATTGGCTCTAGAATGCTCAGAATACTCAAAATCAAGAAACAATTCACTCCAAAAGGATCTCCCTAGCGAAAGTTATGACTACCAGAAGTTTTCTCCACTCTGACCTAAAGAAACTCCACTAAAAGTGGATTAACTGCAGTTAGGCCCGCTAAAATTGGCAAACTCTACCCAGAATGGCATGCTCCGCCGAATTTGTTGGAACCGTTGGAGGTTACCTTTAACGTTTGGGGTAGTGGTCACATGGACAAACTAAACCCCTGTTGGTGGAACCGTGGAGCCAACGGTTATGAAATCATGGAATTTAACGTTATGTGAGTCACCACCAAAACTTGTGGACATGTAACCGTTACCGTAACCGTCGCCACCATGTAATATATTTTGGTTCCGAGCTCTGGTCTTATGGATAGGGGGCTGGCCCCTTTCCACCCCAAACTGCACTTTAATCAAACTTAAATATGCAATGTGACCTTAGGTTGGTAAGAACCACTGTGTAGGTGGCCGATCGGGCCTGTGGGCTCGCGGCCATGCGACCCTGGGTTGATTCCTGCGAAGTAAAATGCAGTGTTGGGACCACGTGGTGGCCTTTGGGTAGACCACGTGGCATCCATTAATTGGCCCTCATCATACATAGTCAATCTCCTATCCAACTACTGAATGCCAAGTGTCAGCATATAATTGGCTCACATAGAATATTCCTAAAATATTCTAAGAAATATTCCCAGAATATTCTTTTTTTAATATTTGCCAAAGTCAAAAGTCAACCTTGGTCAACCTGATTTTTGAAGGAAATTTTAAACTTCAAACTTGAATAACTTTCACATACAGTGTCAGATTTGAGTGTCGTTCACGGCGACAGGATTGTATCAACTAGGCCTATCATGTCATTCTAGTTTCAACCAATTTTGAGAAATTCCAAATTTGAGCATTTTTTTCCACTTAGGACATGATCACCTAATCACATCTCGCAAATGGGAAGCTTTTCGACCCCAAAAGCTCTCTGATTACTGAAAATGAAGACAAGGAGACTGATTCTCCACTCTTCCAACCTTGAATAACTAAAATCTTCCCAACTTCATCAAATTAAGCTTCTCATCAAAAGATAAATTTTCCCTTGAATTCACTGACCAACTGGTGCTAAGATTGACTGAGTCATGATGCAAATTCCTGAAATTTGCAGAACAACAACTATATCTTGCAGAAAGCATATTGTTTCTACAATGGTCAAACTTCAAACAAGACTTAAAATAAAGTTCACCTTGCCAAATGTTCACATGGAGAATATTTGTTGAATGAGCCCTCTACTTGTGCCGAATCTCGACCAAGTTTTCTCACCATATGAATCTGCCATTCTGAAACCAACATTGACCCATGCTGAACTGTGTTCCCTCTTTGCTTGCATGCCTTTCCTTCTCATGGGATCTTGCACCGCTTTGCATCGACACTTAATTCTCTGCACTGATCAACACCAAAGGTATCTTGTGCAAAATTTTGTCATCTTCTTTCAAAGACGAACTGTTATCAGACTGAAACATAACATCATTTATATCATCAATAATATGAAAAGGAATTGTATAAAATCTTGTTGTTTAACCATCAACAAAGTCAGATTTTGACTTGCATTAACTAGCCTTTTCAATTGCCTTGCATGGACTAAAGAAGATTCTAGCTTCTTCTTATGTGATCTCACAATGTACTCTTTTCCATCCTTGAACAAGTGATACTTATTCTCATGGCGATGGAAGATTTCCTTTCTGTCAAATAAATATGGACTACCCAACACAAGCGGTACTACATCCAGTTCAACCCAATCAACATAATGAGCTGTTATGGCAAAGCACAAGATGCACTTCTTTGAGACTTGTAAGTTTGCATCCTTGCATATCTACCCAAGTGGATAAGGCTTTGGATGTGGAATTTTCTCAAGTTTCAGCTGTTTGACCAAGTCTTCTGAGATGAGATTAGCTTGAGACCCATTATCAAAAAGTGTGTCTATCTTTGTGTGCTTTGAGATTATCCTCACATGAAATAGCTCTATCCTCCTCTTTTCATTTTGAGTTTCTTTATGACAGTTTAATGTGCTAGAACTAGTATTTGTTTCTTGGACAACCTCTTTCCCCTTTATATTCTTTAATACCATGGAAATACTTTTTGTCTCATCACTTGATTCAAACCCTAAGTCTGGTTCAACAGTTGCTACAGTTTTTCCCTTTTTTTTGGTTTTATATTTCTCTAGTTTCAGCTCCGAATGAAGCTTCCAACAGTGGTCTTCATTGTGGCTTGTTTTTGAACAGTTCTTGCAAAATAATTTCCCTTTTTCTTTTCTAGAGTTTGCAATCCTTTTTCTTCCGTTGACTTTAAAATCACTATCCTCATTTCCTTCAAAAAAAAATTTCCCTCTAGTCTCTAAATGCATAGCTTGTACACAAACTTCGTCTAGACTAGTAGGATTGAACATAAGGATAGTATGTTTAAGGTAGCTGTGCAAACCACCTATATATTTCAGCAAAGTGTCTTGACTTTGTAAGTCTACCCCTAATAAGAGTGCTCTTCTCCTAAACTCTTGCGTGTATTCTTGAACACTTTGTCCTTTAAGTTGTCTAAAACTTTGCCAATTCATTATAGCCTTTTGTAAATAAGCAAGGGGTTAAAATTGCTTCTTAATTGTGGAAATAAATTTAGCCCATGATAAAGTAAGCTTACCATGTTTTCGAATTTCATCCTTGATCTTGGCTTCCCACAATACCAATACTGCTCCTTCCATCCTTAATGAGGCTAACTAAATCTTGGTGTCATCATCCTGTAAGTTCTGTATCCTTAAATAAACTTCCAACTGTCTTATCTAGTTGTCAAGTTTCTCTACATTGACTTCACCATTAAACATGGGTAATTCAAATTTAACATCTAGCTTTAAAAATGGACTTTTTCTAGAAGATTTAGGCTTATGAGGTTGATTTACTGAGGTAGAAGATGACGATGTCGAGGAAGAGGATGATGATGTAGAGGAAGAGGACGACGATGGAGATGGTGGATCACCATTTCCTCCATGTCCTTTCTTTGAATTATCATCACCTTTCTTTCCTCTTGAAGAGCCCTCTCCTTCTTTATGATGTTTAGACCCTTCTCTAACCAACCTATCATTCCTTTCCTGGTATAATATTCTTACCATCTCAATCATGTCCAAAAAAGCTTTTCTAAATACCCGTTCTTCTTCTCTTGGATCCACGTCTTCAGGAACTTCTCCTTCCCTTTCAGACATACTTGAAGCTTCCTCTAAGGCTATTGAGGGTGAATTAGAAGGTGGAGATAATGGCACCCTGGCCCTCGGTTGAGGATTATCTTGTGCTCTAACCAATTTTCCTTTCCCTCTTTGAAGCTTAAGCCTAGTAAGAATTGAAACTTTCAAAACAGTAAAAAATATCTTTGCACAAAACTAATACTCAAATCTTGAGCTCTGATACCAATTGATCTAAAAATGAAACTACTTGTATTTTTTGTGTAAGGTATTCATTTCCATTAAATTATATGTGCAAACTGTTACTCATGTCTTGCAATTGAAACAAAGTGTTTTTTGGTAAATTTCTGAGTCTTTTGTGTGAAGGAGTGTTATTTCATTTTATTGTTTAGCATATCAAATCTGAAAAACACAAGATAAAATCACATAATATAACACAACAACTGATAAGGCAGTTCACCCCTCCTGGGCTACATCTGCCGGGTTCAAGGCCCCAAATGGGCATGTCCTTGCTCTTATTAGATTCTCAAAATGGTTATACTGTGATAAGAAAGCCTAAACAGGAAAAATAAGTTGTGGAAATGAGTTCAAAACCTAGAAAATAGTCAAGAATGGCTTTTGTTTCACCTCAAAAGGTTAACCATAGCCCAATACAACTCCAACACTCCCTAGGCCCTGATGGCTCTACAAGCTTCTTTGCTGAAAAAGTACTTGAAGATGAGCTCTGTTAACTCTGAAACCTATACTATTGGCTCTGGAATGCTTAGAATACTCAAAATCAAAAAAAAAAAATCACTCCAAAAGGATCTCCCTAGTGAAAGTTATGATTCCCAGAAGTTTTGTCTAGTCTGACCTAAAGAAACTCCACTAAAAGTGGATTAACTACAGGTAGGCTTGCTAAAATTGGAAAAATCCTCCCAGAATGGCATGCTTCGTCGAATCTGTCGGAACCATTAGAGGTTACCTTTAACATTTGGGGTAGTGGTCACATGGACCAACTTAACCCTCGCCGGCGGAACCATGGAGCCAACGGTTATGAAACCGCGGCATTTAACTTTATGCGAGTCACCGCCGAAACTTGTGCACATGTAACCGTTACTGTAATCGTCACTACCATGTAATGACTTGTGGTTTCGAGCCCTAGTCTTATGGATAGGGGGTTGGCCTCTTTTTGCCCCATACTTCACTTTAATCAAACTTAAATATGCAATGTGACCTAAAGTTGGTAAGAACCACTATGTAGGCGGGCCGGTCGGGCCTGTGGGCTGGCAGCCACCCGACTCAGGGTCGATTTCTGTGAAGTGCCAAAAATTTTACCATAATAAACTATAGTCGTGGGGCCACATGGTGGCCTCTAGGCAGGCCAGGTGGCGTCCATTAATTGGCCCTCATCATACATAGTCAATCTCATGTCCAACTACTGAATGCCAAGTGTCAGCATATGATTGACCTACAAAGAATATTTTGTGGAATATTCCTAGAATATTCCAAGGAATATTCCTAGAATATTCTTGGAATATTCTTTTTTTGAATTTTTTACAAAGTCAAAAGTCAACCTTGGTCAACCTAATTTTTGAAGGAAATTGTAAACTTCAAACTTGAATAACTTTCACATACAGTGTCGGATTTGAGTGTCGTTCATGGCTACAGGATCGTATCGACGAGGCCTATCCTATTGTTCTGGTTTCAACCAATTTTGAGCACTAGAAAAACCTCTCTTTCTGAGATTTTCCCAAGTTAGAATCTTTTTGTGCTAAACCAGCCACCTGAATAGTTTGATCTTCATCCAAAGTTGGTTGTTCCATAGGTCTTTCCATGTCTTATCAGAGTTTGGGTAGTTAAGTCCCGTGGCTATTCTTTTGGCTTCTTTGAGGTTGAAGGTGCCCTCATTGTTTCTACCCCATCTTAGTACATTATTCGAGGTTGAAGTCAAAATTTGTTTCTTTTCTAGAATAGCTTCCAAATATTTAGCTTGGGTTTTCAACGGGGTCTCTTCACTGTAATCTTGTACCTTCCAAATTCTCCATTTACCAGTGTCCCTTGATTGATCCCAGTAGTCACTTACTTTTTTCAGTCCTTTATTAATGGTATCATTTTTTATGATATCCGGTCCTTCTCTATAAAGGTTATGTTCCTGCTGCCAGTTGTCCTCCCAGAACCAGGCAAGATTCCCATTTCTGATCTCCCAGAAACTATGTTTCTGAACTAAGGCTTTGTTCTCCCATGCCTTGTTCCAAATATGGGAACCTTTGATGCATCTTGTCATTCTAATGTGGTCCATTTCTTGCCAATCCATTGCATATTTTTGTTTCTAGAGTTTAGCCCAGGGGTTTCTTATTTCCTTTAGCCATCTCCACCAAAGTTTTTCCCCCAAAACTTTGCTTAGAATATCTAGGTCATGGAGACCCAAACCACCATGGGTTTTGGGTTTACAGAGCTTGTCCCAAGCTACCAATGCCCATTTCTTTTTCTCTTCCCCTTTACCCCAAAGAAAATCCCTTTGGATATTCCTTATTTGTTGTAAGACTCCTGTTGGTGTCGGAAGGGCTGATAACATGTAGATTGGAATGGTTTGTAGTATTGCCTTTGTGAGAACTAGCCTCCCAGCTAACTTCAAGGATCTGCTTGTCCACTTGCTGACTTTGTCCTTCAATTTATTAGTTACAGACTCCCAGACTTCCTTGCTCAGAGGTTTGTCAGTGAGGGGTATTCCCAGATATTTTGAGGGAAGATGATCTCTTTGAAAGCCTAGAATTCTGGAGTGATTTCTTTGAATTGAAATATCAATGTTGAAAAAGAAAACTTTTGATTTTGTGAGGCTTACCTCAATACCAACAACCATTGCGAACTCATATAGGATTTGCTTGAAAGATTTGGCTTCCTTGACTGTGGGTGTGCCCTGCAGCATAGTGTCATCCACAAATTGTTGATGAGTCAATGTGTCCCCATGTATGAGTCCCTTGATTCTTCCTTCCTCCTTGGCTAAACTGATCACTCTGCCCAATCCTTCCATCATGAGAATGAAGAGGAAGGGGGAGAGAGGATCTCCTTGTCTGAGGCCTCTCGATGGCTTGAAGGTTCTGGATGGAGAGCCATTAAGAAGAATTGAACAACTGGCAGTGGTAACCAAGGCCATGACCCATCTTATCTAGTTGTGGTCAAAGCCATATGCTTTAAGAACTTCCCTAATATAAGAGCAACTTAGCTTATCATAAGCTTTCGCTATGTCCAGTTGTATTATCATACTTGCTTGCTTATTGGTCTTGATGGAATGCACCACTTCGTGAGCTTGAATGATGTTGTTGAGAATTTGTCTACCTTCCACATATCCAATCTGCTCCTCTGACACAAGTGTTGGAAGAAGTGGTTTGAGTTTGCTAGCAATTACTTTGGAGATGATTTTGTACACCACATTGCATAAAGCTATGGGTCTGAATCTGTTTGGAGTCATGGCTTTTTCCTGTTTGGGGATTAAGGTTATGAAGGATTCATTAAGCACTCTTAGAACTAATTTTGATTTTCTCGAGTCCTCCACCACATCCAAAATGTCATGTTTGACTGTTTCCCAGCATGTTTTAAAGAAGTCTACATTGAAACCATCTGGGCCTGGAGCTTTCCCATTGTGCATCTCTTGGATTGCTTCATTGACCTCTTCCTCCGTCACTGTTGAGATTATAATTGTCTTCCCTGGTTACCAGTTTTGGAATATGCTGAGTAAAACTTTTAGTAAATTGAGATCTGTCTGCCATACTTTGAAAATGTTGAACCAATACAACTTCCATTTCCTTCTGAGTATTTTGCTCTTTTCCTTGAGGATTTATAAGTTTTGTGATCCGATTATGTTCCCTATGTTCCATGGTAGACTTGTGAAAGAACCTAGTGTTTCTCTCCCCTTCCTTAATCCATTGCACTCTGGATTTCTGTCTCTAGAAGATTTCCTCCTGCTGGCATCTATTCTCCCATTCTTGTTGAAGTCATCCCACTTGCATTTTCCTTTCCTCTGTGAAGCCTTCTGTGATGAGAATTTGATTAATTTCCTGTAATTTTTTTTCCAATTCTCCTTTGGCTTTGAATATGTTGCCAAACTCATTTTTTTTCCATTCTTTGAGCTTTCTCTTGCTATGTTTGATTCTGTAGAATTTTCTATACAAATCAGCTAGCTCACTGATATCATGTAGAAATTTCACCTGCAAATCAAACTGATATATGCAATGTAATAAAGCATAATATTAGATCTACATCTACCATAAACTTTGCGGAAGCTTAATCAAACATGAGCAACATCAAGCATGAACACATATAACTGATAAGAAGGAATCAATCACACATATCACAGAAGAATTTATCCGGGAAAAGCACCAGCCTAAAACCCCATCTATGTTTTATCAATCAAGTGGAAATCCTCAACAACATACAAAAAGAATCAGCTCAAAGGCTATCATGCTCTCTCTGTACTCTGATGATGTAGCTCATGGACTACCTAGCCCTGTATATAAAGGTTGCATCTAAGGTCCAAGCTCCTATTTCCTTGCATAGTTTTGATTGGGGTCCAATTACAAAACACATGTAAATTGACCTGATCATACCTGCTGTCATCTCAGGTCCAACTACGTAGTCATAGAAGGAAGAAGCTTCCTTCCCCATGCAAGGAATACTTATCGGGAAATTATTAGAGACCTGGTACTAATTTCATGAGGGTCTTCCTTAGCTTATGGGAGTTTCATATCCTCTGTTTAGTTTCCTTTTTTTACTGTATAATTTAGTTGGTTCGGCCGCACTTTATAAGTTTCTTTTAAGTATGTAATGTAAGTGGTCCGACCACATATTACAATTTCTGGGCAGTTTTCTTAGACCGTCGTTTTCATACAGGCAGTGTTATTGGAAACTTATAAGAATAATGTATTTTTCTAGCTACTGTTAATATTTCTATTCTTCTATTGAACATTTTTCATGCTATTTCCAATTTTTATGAATGTATCCTCTAGTTTTTGGTGTGGACTTATTGCAGTGAGTCGTACGTCTGAAAGGTTGAGATCTTTCTTTCCATTTAAAGGTCTTTGTTAAATTATGGTGAAGGATTGGGATATTTTGAGATTTGTGGCACATCCTAGCCATCTATGAGGAGCCTGGTAATGGCTCGGAATTCTCAATTTCACTTTTGTTTCTTATATGCTAATAATAGGGATGTTTTTTGATGTTTGAACTTGTTTTTTTTCTTAAGTAAATATCTCATTCGAAACCCTTTATGGGTGTTGGAATAAATTCATATCCCTGTGCTACTCTTACTAGCAATTATGTTTTGTCTAAATTATATCTAGGAAATGTAGACCTCTATGTTCTAAATGTTCTGATATTTCTAGGTAATTTGCGAATAGCAACAAAGGGCTCTACTCATTTGTTGCTTGCATTTATATAGTTAAAATTTTGTAATCTAAGAGTATTTTTTTTAAGGGGTTTTAATTTAATCCTGCAGAATGGTTTGCCAGAGTCCCTTTACACTTAAATTCTTATGGAAAGAAGGTCAAGCATAATTTTTCTTCCAGATGAATTTGTTAGTTTAAGAAATAAAGCTCTATTGCCTAATTATATTCAGCACTAGGACTTGTTGATACTAGCTTTCTGTTCCTGGGTTTGCCTTTGATGTTTTGCTACTTCTCTAAATATTTATTGCATTTCTCATTGAAATATTGTAGGTGGTTCCCAGTTCTATTCATGTAATCTTTTAATTTAGGCAACTTTTAAAAAAGACCCTATTCTAAAATAAAACAACTAAGTAATTAAATTAAGTAATAACTCAGAAAAGAAAAACTTCTTTATCTATATGAATTCAAATCTTTACTTCAGAAATTATCACTTATCTGTATATGCTTCTTTCAGACAGATTTCACTTATCTAAAGATGTTGCTTCCAATTTGGTCTACCCAGACCTGCACTTATTTTCCTCCCTACCATGAGACTCTCTATACCAAATAATCTCCCCCCGTGCTACCCCTGAACCCAGGGAATTCTTTCTCTTCTTAGAGAATGTGTGTATATTGAGCTATCTGGTCTTAACCAGACATATCTCTCCAAGAATTGCCTGACCTCTCAGCACAGTATTTTCTTTTCTGTTACTCTATTCCTAATCTTAGATACCCAGTCCTCTTGATCTTTCTCTTTCAACTACCCTCCAAGATTTAGTTTTGTTTTCTTGGAACAGGTAACTGTCTCTTTTAACTAATCAAAAGAAACAATATTTACTAATAATTTCAAAATTCCTTTCCATAACTTAATTTAAGAACAATTTATAATTTTCAAGAAAAATAATAGTTTTGTTTGGTTGTAGTAAAAACATTTTTTTGCATTAACGGGGGATATTACATCTTCCCCCTCTAAAATGGAACATCATCCCGATGTTCCTCTTCCACAAATAAACCCGAAAAGTTTTCTTTCATAACTTGTTCATCTTCCGAGGTGGCCTCTTCCGGCCCATAGTGTTGCCACTACACTTTAACCTAGGTCATAACTCATTTATGCAACGTTACTTCTCTTCGATCTAGTATAACCAGAGGTTCGACCAAGAAGTCACCTTCTGGTTCAACCTGAACATAACAACAAAATGCATTCAATCTTTAATCAGTTTATATATTTACATTCTTAAAGAGAGAATATATATGTATTTATATATTACTTGAATGCCTTTCCAATTGATTACATGATTAGCGTCATAAACATATTTCTTAAATAGAGAAACATGAAAGACATTGTGTACACGAATGTGACTGGGTAAATTCGAGCCAGGATTTGAAAGGGTCCGCAAAAAATTGGGGTGCTAATTTAGCACACCCGATCCATTGCAAGGTACTTTTCTTGGCTCGCACTCAAATGTAGACATGATCCCCTACTTGGAATTCCTGAAAGCTCCTCTTCCGATCAACAAAGTTCTTTTGCCAGTCTTGAGCAACCTTTAAATTAGTCCTTACCTTTTTCACCATTTCCTCCATCTCTTCTAACATATCTAGTCCTGGCAACAGCTTATCCTCCAGTCCACTCTAACTCAAGAGTGTCCTGCACTTACACCCATATAATACCTCAAAGGGACTCATTTGTAATGACACATGGTACCCGTTGTTATAGGAAAACTCCTTCAGGTGTAGATAATATTCCCATTTAGTGGGCTTCTGCATGACATAAACATGTAGTGTGTCTTCAATAACTTGATTCACTCGTTCAGTCTTCCCATTCGTTTGTGGATGTTAAGCTATTTAGAAGTGTAGTTGTGTACCCAATCCCTCAAAGAGGGCTTTCCACAAGGCTGATGTAAATTGTACATCTCGGTTGGAAATGATCATCTTGGGAATTCCGTGTAGTTTAAAATTGTTCTGCATAAAAATATTAGCAATTTGGACTACTCTATAAGTTGATTGGACAGGTATAAAATGAGAAGATTTGCTCAATTTTTCCACCAACACCATGATGGAGTCGTTTTTGTTTCTTGATTTAGGTAGCCCGATAATGAAGTCAATAGACATTGTTTCCCATTTCCATTCTGGGACGGGCAGAGGGTGAAGTAACCCTGCTGGATGTTGGTGCTCAACTTTCACTTGTTGGCACTCCAAGCATTTGGCTAAGTATTCTACCACCTCCTTCTTCATACCAGGCCAAAAAAATTCCTTCCGCAAGGTGGAAATCATTTTTTGGTATCCTGGATTTCCTGCATAAGGAATCTTATGGTATTCATCTAAAATTAAATTTTTAAGATGTTATTGGTTAGGCACATATATCCTTTTCCTATAAATCAACAAATTTTCTGCATTTATTTCATAACCCAATTGTTGTTCATGGCTGTTAGGAATTTTTGCTTGCTGCCATAAATGTTTATATGTCGAATCCTACATGGTTGATTCTTGAATCTGCCCAAAAAAGGTAGTTTGTGATTCACTGAAAGAAATTTCATATAAACATCTTACTTTTCGGCTTAAAGCATCTGACACCCGATTTTCTTTTCGTTTTAAATTTTTGATTTCGAAATCGAATTCGCTCAAGAAATTTGGCCAACGAGCTTGCCTGGAATTTAAAATTCGTTGTTTGAAATAATTAATCAGACTATGGTGTTCAGTCATTAATAGAAATTTCTAACCTAATGGGTAATGCTGCCACATTTTCAAAGCATGTATAACTCTCGTCAGCTCCAAATCATAGGCTGAATACTTTTGTTCATATTATTTAAGTTTTCTAGATTCATAAGCCACCACTCTACCTTCTTGCATTAATATGCCGCCCACGCCTTCCTTACTAGCATCCGTACAAACCACATATTCTTTGTTGGGATCAACAATGCTCAAAATAGGTGTTGTAGTAAGAAGGTGTTTGAGTTGATCAAAGTTCCTTTAACAGTCATGGATCCAACTGAAAGTATTTCCTTTCTTTTGTAAATAGGTACTAGGATATGTCACTCTAGAGAAACCCTCCACAAATCTGTGATAGTAACCAGCGAGGCCCATAAACGATCTTATATCAGCTACATCCTTTGTTACCGGCCACTCCATAATGGTTCTTATCTTTTCTGGATCTATTGCAATTCCATCCTTGGTGATGACATGTCCCAAGTATTGGATTTTCTCCTTAAAGAAATCACATTTACTATGCTTGGCATACATTTGATGTTCTCTTTGGACCTCAGTGCAATGCAAAGATGCTCCTTCTGCCCCTCCATGTTCCGAGAGTAGATCAATATGTCATCAATGAAGATTAATAAAAATTTATCTAAGAACTAATGGAATATTATATTCATGAGACACATGAAGGTAGTTAGGGCATTAGTTAGCCCAAATAGTAAAACCACAAAATCATAATGACCATAACGAGTCATGAATGTTGTTTTTGCACTATCTTCCTCCTTTATCCTGATATGATGATATCCAGAATGGAGATCGATCTTTGAGAAGACGGTTGCACCTTTCACCTGGTCAAATAACTCGTCTATACGAGGAAGGGGGTATTTGTTTTTAATGGTCAGCTTTTTTAGCTGGCAGTGATCCATGCACATCCGTAGGGTTCCATCTTTCTTTTTAAAAAATAATACCAGAGCTCCCCAAGGGGACACACTGGGGCGGATATACTTCTTATCAAGCAATTCCTGGAGTTACATTTTTATTTATTTTAGTTTTGGTATGCTCATTCGATAAGGTGCTCATGAAAATGGGGCATCCCCCAGAATTAACTCAATGGTAAATTCTATGTCTCCTTTTGGTGGTAGGCCTGGTATTTCTTCAGGAAATACATCTGGAAAATTTTGTATCACAGGTATATTCTCTAGGGATACATATTTATCTTTTGAGTCAGCATACCCTACTTGAATGGCATAGACTTGACAACCTTTTCTGATACATTTGGCTAACTGAGAGGTCGTTATAGGCCTTAATTGTATAGATTTCTGCACACCTTGAATTTCCTGTCTCTCCCCTACCTCATCTCAGAAGTTAACAGTTTTTGTCTTACAATTTATGAGGGACCAATGTTTCTCCAACCAGTCCATGCCTATAAGTGTAGAATTTCCCACTGTAGATCAACAGATTATGCAATATACTAAAGCAAAATAAAAGATCTAATTCTACAACAAACTTTGCAGAAGCTTAATCGAATATGAGCAAGATCAATAGAACACATATAACTGAGAATGAGAAAGCAATCATACATGAACAGAGAAGAGTACTCTAGGGAAAGCCTCAACATAAAACCCCAATCTCTGTAATATCATACAAGTGGAAATATGTTCAGATTATAAAAAGAATCAGCTCACAAGCTATCCTGCTCTCTCTGCAATTGAACAATACAGCTCACAGACTGAATAGACACAACATATGTCTTCCTCTAGCCCTCCAAGCCTCCTATTTCCTTACGCAGCTTTTCCTGGGGGCCAGTGATGCCACCTGTGTGAATTGGCCTCATCACACAATCACTAAATTGAAGGAGTAACTACGCAATCTCTAAGGAATGAATTCCTTCTGCATGCAAGAGATATCCTCCAAGGAATATTCCTACAACTGATAGTACACTGTTCCATCACCTGATCTCAACTGGGTCTCTGACTGAACTGACATGCATGATTTATTTATGAGAGAATATTCAATTATCTGAAGTGCAACAGTTACATGCATGCATGCATTAACTAACTGAACTCACAATTAGTTCAACAAACTATTTGAACTAATCTAACTAGACTTAACTCAAATAACTGAGCCAACTAATTACAACTCAAAGTACAACTCATCTTGATCTCCTTTAATCAAGGGATAACTTCCTCAATCAATGGAGAAATTGTTGTGTGTCTTCATATAGACTTCATGTTTGATTTCCTACAACTAATTAACTCATGGTGAATTAATTAATTATTTTACAAACAGTTGCTAAGATCAAATTCGAATTTTACTTCTCTATTTTAGTTTAGGGACTAACTAAAATAGGAAGGTATCTCGAAATGCTATTTATAGCAGTGATATTTTAAACACTTCTATTTTTAACATTTCTTGTTGTTATTTTCAACACTCCCTCTCAACATGAAAGGGATTATCAGTAACCCCAGTCCTGTCTCTGTGGAACTCGAACTTTCATTTTGACAATGCCTTCGTCAAAACATCTACATCATGTTCCTCGATTGAAACATACAGCAAAAACATGATCCTCTTGACCACACAGTCTCAAAGATGGTGATACTAGATATCTATGTGCTTGGACCTGTCATGAAAAAATGGATTCTCAGAGAGTTTGATACAACTCTAATTATCGCAGTAGATCACTATAGGATACATCCTCTAACCAAACAATCCCACTAGAATCTTCCGCATCCAAATGGCCTCACATGCAACCTGACTAGCAGCCATGTATTCAGCCTCTGCTGAGCTAAGTGCAACTGATCTCTGTTTCTTGCTGTACCAGGAAACTGCAGCTGAACCAAGGTTGAAGATTCCTCCAGAAGTGCTCTTCCGATCTGATGGACTCCCTACCCAATCCACATCTGTGAAGTCCCGAAGCTTCACTCTCTTTTTCCATCTATACCACAATCCTAACTGAGATGTGCCTCTAAGGTATCTCAGAACATGCTTCGCTGCCTTCCAAAATAATTTGGTAGGTTGAACCATAGCTTGACTCAGTTGGTTCACTGCAAAGCATAAGTCGGGTCATGTGTTCACTAGATACATTAGTGAACCCACAAGTTGCCGATAAACAGTAGTAGCTACTATCTCACCTGAAGTAGCATCCTTCTTCCTCCAGTTACTAGTTAGAGGAGTCTGCATGGGCTTGCACTTCTCCATGTGGAAGTGCCTGAGTATCTCATTGGCATACTTGTCTTGAGACACAAACACTTCCCCATCCTTCTGCCACACTTCCATGCTTAGAAAGTAGTGCATAGGACTCATGTCTTGCATCTCGAGCTCTCTTGCAAGGTCCTCCTTGCAAGACTTGATCAACTGATCATCACCTGTTAAAATCAGATCATCGACATAAAGAACAATGATCAATGGCTTACCTTCTACCATGATGTGGTAAAGGTTCGCATTTGCTTCACTCTTGATGAAGCCCAACCTGGTGAAATAACTGCCAATATTGTTGTACCAAGCACGGGGTTCTTACTTCAGCCCATACAGATCTATCTTAAGTCGACACACATGCGACTCACGATCAAAGGTCCCAAAACCTTCTGGCTGCTCAATGTACACCTCCTCCTCAATCTTCGCATTGAGAAATGTTGTCTTCACGTCCATCTGGTGGATATTCCAACCCATCTGAGTTGATAGTGCCAACATCGATCTGATAGATGAGTACCTTTCTATAGGAGAAAAGGTCTCGTCATAGTCGATCCCCTCAACCTGTGAGAAACCACGGGCAACAAACATTGCCTTATGTTTCTCAACACTACCATCAGTTGCCTGCTCTACCTTGTAAAGCTTGTTGGAACTCACCACTGACTTGTCCTCAGGTCTTGGGACACCATCCCAAACACAGTTTCGCATGATGGAGTCGTACTCCTCCACAATTGCATCAACCCAGACTAGTTGTTGCACTGCCTCCTCCAATGAAGAAGGCTTGGAATCTACACACTCCCCAACCAGGGCCATGTAACCAATGTACCGCTCGGGTGACCTCCTCTATCTACATTGAGAAGATGGTTATCCCACATTCTCCTGTGCATCCAGCATCAACCTGTCAGCTTCCCTTGAGCGTTTTCGCCCATCTTTGGAAGTCTCAGCATGAGTAGATGTCTCCATTCCCAGATCCTCTACATGCGGCTGCTTCGCATCAAGCTAAGGCTCCTCCTCCTTAGGAACTGAAAGTTACTCATCTGCATGCAACTTGAACTCCCTCTCAAGTGATACTCGCATGGCTTTCTATCATCGAACTTCAAATCGCTGCGTACCATTGTCCTATGACTGGTAGGCAGGAACACCCGATAGTAGTGGGGTGTATCCGTGTACCCCACAAGTATTCCCAACTTAGCTATTGGATATAAATTCTTTCGAGCATCTTTGGTCACATGGCAGTAAACCGATGATCAAAAGATTCGGAAGTGACTCACATATGGTTGCTTCCCGGAAAAGGCCTCCATAGATGTCTTCATTCCCAGTGTACGATGCGGGCTTTTGTTCTGCAAGTATACTGTTGTATTGCATGCCTCAGCCCACAAATGTAGTGGTAGGCTTTGGTCATGCAACATCACTCGAGCTGCTCCCACAATCAATCTATTCTTCCTTTCGGCCACCCCATTCTTCTGTGGGTTATGGGGTGTCGTCAACTCCCGTTTAATTCCCTCTGCAGCGCAGAAGTCCTTAAACTGTTGGGAGACATACTCTCCACCATTGTCGCTACACAAGACATTTATTTTATTTCCAGATTCTTTCTCTGCCAAAGCTTTAAACTCACAAAACCTCAAGAAGGTCTGATCCTTCTATTGCATAAAGTAGATCCAACATCTACGAGAAAAATCATCAATAAATATAACATAGTACCTTTGTTTAGCAGTGGAGGCTATAGAGAATGGTCCACAAACATCTAAGTGAACTCACTCCAGGATTGCTCCAGCTCTACTGTCTCGATTCGGAAAGGAAGATTTCACATACTTACCCAAGGTACAACCTTTGCATGTATTTGTCTACTCCAGTTTTCCCTTGGGTAGTCCGGTAGAAATCTATTGCATGATCTTCAAGGTTCCATGGTGCAAGTGGCCCAATCTTCTATGCCATAGCTTGCCAACATCTTGGCTCTACACCATCTCAGCTTTGGAACTCAATACAACACAATCATCTACCTCCAGCTTGTAGAGATTGTTTACTCGAATCTCGATTCGCTTTGTTTGTCCAGTGCTGATATGCCTCAGAATACCTTTCCTTTGTTAAAAACTATATCATAGCCTTTATCTTCTAGCATAGCAATGGACACATGATTCTTCTTCAGACCTGGTACATACTTTACATTAGTCAGGGTGAGAGGAGCTCCATGCTCCCTCTGAAACACAACTGTACCTTCACCCAAAACATGGTACTTTCCATCATCTCCCATCTCGATCCACATCTGGAGATCCTTCTCTTGCAAGGTACTGAAAAGATTCTTGTCACCTGACATGTGGAAGGTGTTATAACTCAAATTTTCCTCTGAAGTTATTAAAAGAAGGAAAGGGGTTCGAGGTAGCCACAAACCAATCTTTTAAGTACAGAATCTAGCCAATCTGTACTCAGAGAGGTCTCTCTCTTTCTGATTTAGCTTTGTTTGAAAATATTTTAGGCTAGTTATAAATGTTCAAGGAGGTTGTTTTGTTTGAGAATGGTGGAGTTCTGAAACAAATGGGAAAACTAGGCTTTTAGGCCATTGGGCTATGGAGTCAAATAGGGATAGTTCACTTGAATAAGTCAAATTGCTGAGGTAGGATTTCAACAGGTAGGATAGCAGAGTAAAGACAAACTTTGGGGCTTGAATGGATGATTTTTTTGCTCAAAACAAGAGGGAAATCAAGAATCCTCAAGTTAGGATTAGAAAGAGGAAAGGAAGATAGGTCAACCAACATAGGGCATTTAAGAATCCTATACCAAGGACTTATTAGAGAAAACTACAGGAATATAGGAGTAGTTAAGAATTCCAAGAATTCCTTTACTGAAATAGTTTAGAAGAAAACATATAAATGGTGTATTGTTGATAGCAAAGAGCAATAATGCTAATTCTGATATACTTTGACTATTTTACCATTTAGATTTCAGATGCATGAAAAATTGAAACATATAGAAAACACATAAAATCACAAGGATAGAACACTTATTTTCAATTAGACTGCACGAGAATCTGATGAAATGTCCTCAACTTTCATTTCTTTTCCAGCGAAAATCCAAATTTGATTACAACAACTTTCTTAACTTTACAACATAGATTTACAGAGATGTTATAGAATTCACCCTCAATACTTCGAATGGAGAAGTATTTATACAAAAATTACATCAAAATATCTCATAACTACATGAGATTTATTCTAGGGAATACAAAATATCTTTTACAAAATTATAGAGACAGATGTAAAACTGATTGTTGTTGTCCCTTTATTCATGGAAGAGCTGGAGGCTGAAGCTCGAATTTGCCTCTTGCTGTTGCTTTGGTAATTGTGTGATGGATTCTTGTTTACCTTTCCCTACTGATACTCTTTACCTATTTACTAATACTCTATACCCTTTTACTAGACTTTAACTTAGTGAATATTTTCTTTTACCTTAGAGTTACCATAGTAACTTATAGGATTACGAGCATATCAGCCCACCAGTCTTCATTGGGTATCTTCATCTAGATCAATTTTCTGTATATTTCATCAGCCTTAGTGTGCTTTGCAAAATTGGGTTGAGCTGTGAACAAGTGTTTCACTTCATGCTCAATATAGAAAAGGTTTTCTAAGCCATCACATAACACTTTTCATGTGGGTAGACTTTTAATGTTGAAGAGCTGGCTTGATTTCTAGCCTGTTGGTGCAGTATTTCAATGTAGTCTTCATGCTTCATCAGCTTGTCATTTATGACCAATAAATTTGGAAGTCCTTTTTCTCTCAGAATGTTATATTTTATCATAAACTCATAAATGTCTTCTTGGATACTTTGACATCTTCTTTCCAGGTTAAGCATCAAGTTCTTTTTGGTTAGAACTCTCTTGATTTCAAGGATGGTACCAGTCTGGTCTTCTATATCCTTTTGTTCCAGTTCTTCCCTGCTTTGGCTATTCAAGAAATTGATTAATTGGATTGCTTCTTCATGTTTCTCCCCTAATTCTTCTCTATTCTTTTGTATAGCCTCTATAGCTAGTTTTATTAAATCAATTTGTTCAAAGATAATCTGAATAGAAGACCAAATATCATTAATGGAATTAATGATATTGGTCCATAAAATCTCTCTGATATCTCTTAAGGGCTTTTCAAATGTTAATTCCTTCTCTAAAGTTTTTATTTTATCAGTCATCCTTCTGTTCTTTCTTTCTTCTTCAATGTAGTTAATCTGTGATATCTCATAATTGTGCTCCAAGCTAGTAACCTTTTCTTTTAACTTATGTACCTCAGTTGCTTGGATTTTGATTTCTTCCATGGACTTGATTAAGTCCTCTGTTTGATGTGGGTAAGTTGTTGTTGTCTCAAAAGTGCCAGTTCTTGCTGTTACTGTAAGAGTTGTTGTTAGGAGAACATTAGGTGCCAAAGTTGCTACAATAGTGGGTGGCACTACTATAGAAACCATCGGTACTACAATCTGAGGCATGGTGGTCGACTCACCTTGTTTAGGCTGCAAAGCTTTTTCCAACTCTTGTTCTGTTTCTTTCAGCTGCTCATTCAACTTAAGGACCAAGTCCACAAGTTCCTCCTCATTCTATTTCTTACTGACTTCTGCAGTTTGTGGATGTATGAGGGGAGGTAGCTTGAGTTGTTTTCTGAGTGCAACAATATATTCATTCTTATTTTTTATCAAAATCTCAGCTGCCTTAACATTTTTGGGATTATGACCCAACTCAATCACTAGGTCTTCCAATGACTTTATTCTTGTGTCCTTAGCCTGAGAAGAGGCTTTTTCTAACTGTAATTGTGTTGTAGTATTGCTCAAAGAATTTTGCAACTGATGTGCAATGATGGCTTTACTGGTTAAAGTGGAGTAGACCATCTCACCTGTTTGCTTGTGGAGATTAATTTGATCAATTGGGTGGAGGTCTTTAACAAGAACTTCAAAATTGCTCTTCAAGTAATCAGCCATGGACTGTGGTTGTTGTACTGTTGGCTTCAAGTAGCTCATCTGCATTTTTCCCTCTTTGATATCAAAAGCTAACGTCAACCTTGTATGATTTGTGGGAGCCATTTTCATATATTTTGCATAGGCTTAGTCTTTGAGCTGCTCATTCCTAGTCTTGATTTCTTTATACCTTTCCTTCAAATCCTGGCTTTGCTCTAATGCTACTCTGAATGATGACACTTCCACACTTGGTTGCCAGCTTAATGCTTGAGTTTGGGAGGCAGATGGTGTCTCTCCTGCTACTGTAACTTGTACTGTATCACTTCTTGTTTCTTCATATTCCTGCTTAGACAGAGGATTCAATCTTGTCCTTTTGACATATACCTGGTCCGGTGGCACTGTTGAGCGACTAGCCTCACTTCTGCTTCATTTTTGGTTTCGTTCCTCATTGAGAGGAGTATGCAATACTGGAGGATTGACCATGTTTGTTTTAGTTCGGGTAAATTCCTCAAAAATTATCTATGACCCTAAATCTTTTCTTAGTTTTGAAGTCTTTGGTTGCCCTGATGACTGTGCACTTGGCTCCTGTGTTGGTCTCTATGAAGATTATGCAGGCACCTATCCAAAAGAATCTAGATCAAGTCTTTTTTTCTAAATCTTTCATAACATTCTCTACTTCAACTTGTGTGCTATCTGGCTCTATAAGTGTTCCCTCCACCCATTCATTTTGATTTGCATATTGTTCTATCTCTAGAATTCTATGATGAATGTAGGGGGACAACTTATGCTTTTGTCTTCTGTCACTGATGAAGTTGTGAGGATCATAAGGCCAGATGAAACTCTTTTTCAGTCTCATTCTTTCAAAGATTTCTTCTGTTGTTTTCCCTGCTTTTCTGTTGTTACAAACAAATGGTCCTAAGTCATCCTTTATCCTTAACTGAGATTTCTTCTTAGCTTTCATAAAGTGGATTTCATTAGAGTTGATCATTTGTCTGTAGTACTCCAGGGCAAATAATCTCATGGGGACATATTTGGGAAATTTGTAGGGAGGCAATTCACACCCTTAAACTCTGATCTCGGTATGGTTCTGGTATAATTACCAGTCACCCACCCTATATTGCTTGGATAATTGAAGGATTCTTTTGATATCATCACTGATTCTAGGAGGGGGGACTTCCTATCAACATGGTAGTTACAGGATGGACAAATTGATCGATAAAATCTATATAGGAATAGGGAGAAGATGCTGAATAATGAAAAATTGAAGTCCAGAAGACAACAGGCCTGGGATTCCCTCTGGTGTCAAGTTTTTGGACAGAGAAAAGGAATTTATCAGACTGGTAGTAAAGAAAAAGATGATACAATACTGAGGAATATTTAAAGACTCTCTCATTCTCTAATCTCGTGAATTGGTCATGTATCTTGTCTACAATGAATGTGGCATAGTCAAATTTAGCTATAAGAGGTTGACCAGGGGTAAAACTAGTCATGAAGGCTAAGGTCAATTCATCTACATACTCATTGGTGGTAAAACCCATAATACATGTAATCATGATAACAATATCTCTGCCCAAATCAGTGAAAAGGCATGACATGTAGGGAGGGGGCTCTTTTGGCATGTGCTTCTCATCAATGAAAGTATGAAAAACTTCCTAATTTTAGAACTAGACATCTTGGTAGATTTCTCAAGTAATTCTACAATGGAAAGGGGAGTGAGTTTCTGGTCAGGCTGTAATTACAACATCTCATTAATAGACTTGGCTGTAATGGTGAAAATGATTCTTTGGTTCGAGGACATTATAGGTCTTAAATTGGGGTTGTAATTTGCATGGCATTGGTGGACAATATCTGGGAAAATTGAACGGAAGGGAATTGGTACTTCGATAGATTTGATTCCCAAAGACCTATGTTATCAGAGTGGTTCAGGTAATTGTCTTGGTACGTGCAGTAGAATTTCAAGGGGTTATCATCAAAAGTAAGGTCTTTGATTTGAAAATATTTATCGGCCAAGGGGAGGTAGTCCAAATCCCTGTGGGGAGTAGTGATTGGAGCAACGTTTAGGGCAACAGGAGCTTCCATCCTTGGTTCTTGTGTTTTCAAGGAATAAAGTTGGGGGTTTTCAAGGAATTTCAGGAAAAACAGGTGCTTGGGGAAGTCCGGGGACTAAGAAAATAGCTTAATTGTACTGAATAATTTGGGTTTAGATCAATTTAGTGGAATTTCAGTATAAAAACAAGGTTTCTAAGAGGGAAATGCGGTAAATACCTATTTTTGGTCAACTATCTGGACAAATGGTTACAACGAAGGCTTTTCAGGGTGCGCACAGTGGTCCATAGAGTTCTAGAGTTCAGCAATTGATGGCGGTTGATGGTTGGAAGTCAGTTGTTGGACTGGACATACTATGTGCATGCATGGAATGCAGAAGTCGCTTTCTCAGGAAAAAAGGGAAAACAATGAACATTTTTGTTTTTATGCACAAAGTCAATGATTTTTGGCAAGTGAATGAAAATGACAGTTGGTGGCAACTGATTGATGGGACACTTTATCGTTTAGTGGAGGCAGTAAATGGGAGCGGTAATGGTTTTTGTCGCATTGCCTTTGGGAGGTTGGTGGTTTTGGTGGAGGGTCGCGCGATGCCATAGGTCGAGTGACACGTAGCATCGGGGAAAAGTCAAACCGCTGATATCGTGTGGTTAACGTTCGGCCGAAAGGTCTATGCAATATGGGCGAGAGTCGTTGGATGTGGGGAGGTTGATTGGACGGTAGTCGGCAATGGGAAGTGGCTGGGAGTTAATGGAGGAGCCCGATTATATTTAAAATGAGTTTAATTATACCAGGTGTGATATGATTGGCAGAGAGGCTTTTAACTAATCCAAGTGATTAATTGATCCCTCTTTAACACGACGGAGGTTTGGTTCTTAACTAATCCTAGTTAAATTAATTAGTCTGACTCAATTAACTTTTATTATGGTTTATTTTGCAAACCATGGGGCGGCATATTTATTTATTATGGGGTTTTATTAATAATACGGGAAAGGGTAAAAATGTTTTGGGAGTTAAATAATAATAAGAATTAGGAGTTAATATGATTTATGGAAAAAAATGCATTAAGTAAATGTCTCTGAAAATATATTCATCATCCAACATTATAACTTAGACTAAAATGTGTTTGGGGGGTTTTATAAAGAACCTTTATTTTTCCTAAGTAAAATAGTGATTTTACTTAGGAAAAGCATTTGAAGGAGATGAGTGATTTATGGAAGGAATGCATTTTGATGAAGGGGCTTTAGCACTTAGGCCTTGCAAGTTATTGGGCCGAGGGTACGATCCCTCCAGAAGTCAGAGAAATGCTTTGAGCCCCTTTAACTTTCAGGTTGTTGGTGCTTTTAGTATTTATGGGAAATCAGTAAAATTTAGGAAAAAAATGAGTGGGGAAGTTAATTAGTTTGACTTTCTCCATGATATAAATGTATTCATTGTCATCCATACTTTGTCAAAGTGATGAAAGCAAAAGATTTGAGCTTTTAACCTGACCATTTATCATACATAATTATGCAACCAATCATCTACTTATCCTCCTACACATCCTACCATTTTCACTTCTTTTATTAGGGTGCACTTAAACTGGCAAACCCTTATCAAACTTTTCTTTTCTCTTACAATGGAAATCTATCTAAGTCTATCCTTATTACATCCAAGGGCTCAGGTTAAACTGTTGAGCTCCTTTTATTCACTCTAGCTATCTACTTATCTACCAAGATTAAATAGTTTGGTCAAATTTTATTCTCTATATCTATAAACATGAAATTCAAAACATGGAATACCCAAGATTAAACTATTTGGTTACCATGGATTGTGGCATAAGTAACAAGTTGCACACAATCTTTATTATACAAAAAGTAAAATAGCAGTGGCATTTGGACTTGCACACTTTCATGGTCTTTTTTCTTTTTTCTTGGGGTTAATTTTCTTTCATTTTTTGACCTTTTCTTTGCTCTTTTTGCCCTTTGATTTTTCTTAAGGCATACCCTCTTTACATTTTTAAATTTTTGATATTTTTACAAATATGGAAAACATTTGCAACAAGCAAAGGTATGTACATATTTCAGAGCTAAACCAAGTCAATCATGATATATGACACCTATTGGTATAGGAACATAACAGTGGCTCCACTTGGGGATGGCTTTCCCTGGTGGAAAGTCAAGAATAGTAGATCAATGGCCTTCTGAAAGACAGTGAATTTACTCTGCAATTTCCTTTTCCCTGCTGCTTTATTGGTATGTATGACAGTAATATTTCTGAAGCTTAGGGCCTTCTCTTCGAGTTTCAACTTCAAAACTTTTACCATCCAATCAACACTGAACATTATGAAGGATATAGTATGTACAACTGAACTTGTTAAAATTAGTAAATGGGGTAATGTAGTGCTTTAACATTCGACCATTGACTGGTCCTCCTTCAATCTCTTCACCATTCAATTCATTAAAGAAATATGAATTATTTCCTCTTAAGGCATATATAATGTATGGCCCTTTCCACAAGTAGTCAAACTTCCCATGTTTTCCTTTGTCCTCTCTTCTTGAATCCCACTTTAACACTTTGTCTCTGAGATAAAAGTCTTCTACTTTGGTCCTTTTGTCAAATATTTTCTTAAGTTTTTCTTGGATTACTTGAGCTCTGTTGTATATTTCCTCCCTAGTTTGTTGTAAATGGATAATCTGGTTAATTCTCCTCTGTATATCATTTGGTTCCACTTGGGCTTCTTGAAGTAATTTCATGACTGGAACTCCTAAAGATGAGGGGAAAACTGCCTCCATTCCATACACTAGCTCATAGGGACTGGTTCCAATGGATTTCTTAGTTGTGAGCCTATCTACCCACAAAGCATTGGTTAATTTTTTGTTCCAAGTTTTCTTATTGTCTTCCAATAGTTTTTTCACAATGTTCATTAAACTTTTATTGGAGGATTATGCAAGTGCATTCCCTTGACGATAGTAAGTTGTGGAATGACCAAGTTTTATATGATACTTGTGACAAAAATCGATCATTTTCTTTGGCTTGAAGGCTGCAGCATTATCTTTGATGATTTTGTCAAGACAACCAAACCTAGACAGAATATTAGCCTCTAGAAAACTTATTGTTACAGTATCAGTGGCCTGTCTAGAGGGATTAGCTTCTATCCATTTGGTAAAGTAATCAATTGCAGTGAGTATCCATTATGCTAAGCAGAAGAGGGTGGATGGATTTCTCCAATGAAGTCAAGACCCCATTGTTGAAAAGGTTTTTCTGTGGAAATAGGTTTCAAAGGTAAGGGTAAAAGTTTTCGTTTGCCTTCAAAGGTCTGACACTTGTGGCAGGAAATTACAAATTTTTTGACATTTGAAAACAAGGTAGACTAGTAAAATCCAACTCTTAGAATTTTGTCAGCAGTTGACTTCTAGTAGAGATGTCCACCACAATCCCCTGCATGAAATTCTTGGAGTACTTTGTCAGATTCTTCTTTTAATAAACAGTTCAACAAAATGCCTTCGTGATTTTTCCAAAATAAAGTATTATCCATAATGCAAAATTTCGAAGCTTTCATTTTCAAAAAACTACTTTTAGTTTTTGATAACCCTGGAGGAGCCTGCAGGTTTTGTAGAACATATATAATATTAGCATACCAGGCTGAGTCTAGAAAGGGTTGGCTGATTTGTGGAGTCGCCATCTCCTATTCATTATCTAGTTCTACAATCAGATTTATGTCTATGGCTTGAAAATTTGTTTCAACCATAAGTTTGGCCAACCCCTGACCTTTAATTAACTTGGTAGGTTTTATCTCTATATCATATTCTAAAATATTAGCTATCCATTTTCCCCTCTTACCATCAACTCCATCCTGTGTCAGGATATATTTGACTACAACATTGGGAACATAAGCTACTACAAGAGAACACAAAATATAAACTCTGAAATATTTAATATCTTTTACCAAAGCAAAAGCTTGTTTTTCCGTTATTTTATACTTTAATGAGGCATCTCTAAGAGCTTTACTAAGGCAGGCTATTGGTTTTTCACATCCTTGATCATCCTTTTGTAGTAAGACTGTAGCTATGGTGTGTTCTGATACAAAGGAAAAGATAATTATAGTAAACAATCCTCTACTGTCCACTTAATAGATGAATCTTTTTTCAACATGTTATTCATTAATCTAATTAGTTCAGCTAAGTTAAAGATGAATCTTCTTAAAAAAAATATTTTTCCTAAAAATTCCTGAAGCTCTTTAATGTTACTAAGGTGAGGCATTTGCAAAATAGCTTCAATATTGGTTGGGTCAATCCAGATTCCATCTTTAGAGATGATGTGGCCTAATAGTTTTCCTTCTTCCAAACCAAATAAAGATTTCTTTGGGTTTAGAGAGATGCCAAATTTCCTGCATTTAAGAAAAACTTGCCTTGATCCAGATGTTGTTGATATGACTTAGAAAAAACCGTTATATCATCAAGGTATATAACCAGGAAATCATGGATTTCCTTTGCAATGGAAATATCCATTACCCTTTGAAAGGTGGCCCCTGCATTTTTCAATCCAAAGGGAATTTTGACATACATGAAAGTGCCCCATGGTGTTGCGAATGCAGTTTTCGCTTGATCATCAAGATGGACTAAAATTTGGTTGTAACCTGAGAATCCATCTAAAAGTGAAATCCTTGTAGAACCTACTACCCTTTGCAGTATGTGATCCATTTTTGGTAAGGAATAGTTATCTTTGAGTGAGACTTTGTTTAGGTTTCTAAGGTCAACACATAGTCTGATTTCTCCTGTTTTCTTTCTCGTAGGGACAAGATTAGATACCCAATCTGAAAACCTAATGGGAGGTAATGATTCCTGCTTCATACATTCATTTAATCTCTTTTTCAATGGAATGTAATAAAACAGGATTAATTCTTCTTAGATTTTTTCCTAAAAGGTTTCTAATCTTTTTTTAAAGGGATAGTGTGTTGTATAATACTGGTATTATAGGATTTTAAGTCTTCATAACTCCAGGCAAAAACATCCTGGAATTCTTTCATTAGCTCAATAAATTTCAACTTTTCCTGAGGGGATAATGATTTAGATAGATTTATCAACTTAGGATTCTCTTGAGTTCCTATGTTGCATTCTTCGATGTCTGCTTTCAAGGGCTCCATCTTAGGCTTTTTAGGAATGTCATTGGAGTCAAATAAGTCCTCCAAAGGAATCAATCCCTTGGGCAATTGATTATCTTTGAGATTTATGACTTCAGTTTCATCATCAATTATTTCATCAATATCCATTTTCTTTAAGTCCTGAGTATCTGTTTTCATGAATTTAGTAGGGTGAAGCATGTTTATTAAGTTTTCTTCCAATTTGTTAATGTCTAACTCATTAGTGTGATCAAAATCTGAAACTAAATCTACATCTATATTAATGCTAGCAAATTCTTCATCTAATGTTAGAAAGTGATTAATCTGCTTATCGTTTTCAAAAACTTGCCAGTTCTTAAGATTATCAGGTATAGTTGGCCTATGCCTAACCTCAACGGTATACTGGTGATTAGGCTGGAAAGGAAATTTGCAGGTACTGGAAAACATAGCCAAGTTGTGAGCTTGCATGTTATGTTTTCTAGGAATAGTTGCAAGCTTGGTTTCTAAAAAGGTGTTAAGGATTTCTACAATTGTACCTCTGTAAATTCCTAATCTAGGATCTCTGGTTATGTAAACTCCTTTTATCTGTTTAACTATTAGTTCAGAATCTCCCATAATTGATACCCTTATAGCTCCTAATCCTTTGACTAGCTCGAGGCCTAGCAAGAGTGTTTCATATTCCGCCATATTGTTTGTGCATTTAAAATTTAACCTATAGGCATGTCCCTCTGCATGATCATTCTCTAAGTTATAGATCCATACACCTGCCCCTGCACCTAATTTGTTTACTGAACCATCAAATTCTAAATGCCATAAAATTTCATCTTCATAATTTGTATCAGGAGTAATGGGATCCTTTTTAGCTAAAGCGTCTGGATTTTCTTTTTCATCTGATATCTCTTGAATTTGGATAGTTTATTTATTTGATAATTTCTTTTGGTTCTGTTTCTCTACCATTTGGAACACTATCTAAATCAGTTTCTGCATTATAGAGAATAAAGGAATCCATATCAAAATGCACTGAGTAAATGGGAAAGTTTTGAGGCTTCTCCTGACTACTCACTTCATACTTCATTAACCTTTCTCTATATATATTATTTGGTTGTCCAAAAATAGATATGGTAGTGTATGACATGTCTAATTCTAGAGACCCCTGAAGTTTAGCACCCCAGGATCTGGACAACAACATGCCATACTTGGGTGGAATGTCTGCTACCACTATGTCCATGAGTATAGTTTTGGCAGGGTATAGAACTAATGAAACACATAAATCCTTTATAAGTCCTAAACACCTCACTTGACTGGAATCAAAGGAAAATAAATCCTTATAGCGTCTAGTGATGTCTAAGTTAAGTTTCTCCATAACAGACTTGGGCATGAGGTTGTGTGAAGCACTAGTGGAACATGGCAATATGCAAAATATTATCATGGATATTGAGACTGACATAGAAGGGTGGTATCCCTCCTTCCAGTGGTTTCCCATTTACTTTAAGGCCAAAAATCAACTTGGGTTGGTCATCAAAGAGATTTACAGAATCTGCATTTTTAGTTGAGACCGGTAAATATCATGTTTTACCAGTTTTGTCAAAGAAACTGAAATTTTAAGCTTGGCCACCTCTGCTCCTAGATTAAAGGGTGGGATTACTTTGTCTATTTGAACTTTTGGATTTCTAGCAACAGTGTTTTCTATGTTTTATTCCCTTTCAAGATTTGAGACATCCTTTGCTGATTTTTCTAATCTGATCTTTGGAGATTCTTTCACTATTTCCTTGGAGGGAAGAAAAGTGGAAGGTTGTTCATTGTTGGGTTGATTATCATACACATCTTCTATGGTGGGACTGGAGGGGTTTTGATCTGTTCTTGAAAGGATCTAAAGTGTTTTGGTCATTGGAACTGTTTTACCCTTTTTAGTTTGATTAGGACCTATTTTCTTATTTGTTTCTGGGGCATCAGTACTTTTTCTGCTTCTTAAATTATACTGCTTATGTAACTCAAAAATAGCAAAGTCATATCCCCGTCTGAAATCAAATGACTCTCCTATTTGAGTTTTGAATTGTTGCAATATGTGGGACTCTTGGTAATCCTAAGTTAGGAATACATCTTCCTCACCATCTAGACCCATTAAATTTATCTGAGTGTATTTTTCAGGGTCCTCTGAGTGGGAGGCCTCTGCATAATTTTCTTGGAAAGGTGGTCTGATATTCTGGTCAGGAATATTCTTTCCAGCATTTGGGTTCTGATTTTTCCTAAAATTAGGATTTCTCCCTGTATTAGCTTGTTGGCCATCCCAAGGAGATTTCCTTTCAGTAGTTTCAACTCTGTCGAACAATCTGTCCATTCCTTTGACAATAGCATCAAGCTTTTGTTCAAAGGGTGTACTTTCATCTTTTACAATTATTCTTCTTTCATTTCTAGATTTGGCTCTTTTGGAAACTAGGTTAGCCTCAACACTTACAGCCACACTCTGCATTTCCTCCAGAGTCGGGGGTTTATCTCTCTTAACTGGAAAGCCATGTCTGAATCAAATCCATCAGGAAATTTGATCAAGGCTAAACCAGGTGGGAGTCTAAGGTCGATTGGAATGGTGCTATAAACACTATTGAATCTAATGAAATAATCCTGAATGATTTCATGAGGTCCCTTTTTAAGGTTTTCATATTTAGACAAAATCTGAAGGGGGTCCTTCCTTTTCTCCCATCTATTTAAGAATTGTTGATAGAGGATTCTTAGACTGTCTATGCTTTGGGCGGTTAAAGATCTAAACCAAGTTCTAACTTCTCCAGCTAGACTTTGAACGAAAATTCTCATTTGGACATCTGTTGTCTCAATCTCATGAAGTTCAAAGTAGTCTGTCATATTCCTAGTATGATGTTGAGCTGTGTAGGTCCTAGTGCCATCAAAAGTAGTAATTTTACTCTGATAATCCTGTGGCATAGCACCTGGGGTAGCAGGCAACACAAGAGGAGCATATCTATTGGCCATGATTGTAGGTTGGGTAAAAGTATGAACGGGTGTTAGGGTACCAGGAGGTGTCTGGATTGTAGAAGAAGAACTAGAGGTAGCGGTAGGGTGTTCAGTGATGATTGATTGAAGGGGAAGTGAAGGGATGAAGGGAGGAGTGGAATGGATTTTATAAGAGTGAGGGAATAATGATGAATTAGCAGAAAGAGAAGTAGTTTCAGAAATTTCAGGTGTTCTATCGGTGGTAAGAGATGAATGAGTGGAATTTTGCAGATATCGATCAATTAACAAATTGGCTCGTTGAATTTCAAGTTCTCTGAGGAATTCTGGATCTTGGACTAGGTCCAATAATTCACTGTCATATGTGGTTCTAAAAAGAGACAGTTCAAAGTGTTCGTCAAAAGAAAGATATTCTAGGAAAATTCGCTTAACAGGACATGAATGTGATCTGTACAAAGGTCTGGGGCTTAATGAACTTTCTTGTCTTCTGATGATTCTAGGAATCAAGTTAGGATTTTCAAACAGAGGGGGTGGATTAGGATCTGGATTAGCCCTAGTGTAATGAGTCCTTTCTGAATCCAGATTTCAAATTTTTATTTTCTTTCTTATATGAATGTTCAAAATAACTTCTAAAAATCCTTTAAGATGCTTTAAACCAAACTTTTGAGTTTCTTAAATGTTTATTTCAACTGAGGATTTGGTCTTCCCCAGTATGGTCACCACTATGTTATCACTTAGATTTTAATTTGAAGTTATTAACAGAAGGAAAGGGGTCCAAGGTACCCACAAACCAATCTTTTAAGTACAAAATCTAGCCAATCTGTACTCAGAGAGGGCTCTCCCTTTATGATTTAGCTTTGTTTGAAAATATGTTAGACTAGCTATAAATGTTCAAGGAGGTTGTTTCGTTTGAGAATGGTGGAGTTCTAAAACAAATGGGCAAACTAGGCTTTTAGGCCGTTGGGCTATGGAGTCAAATAGGGATAGTTCACTTGAATAAGTCAAATTGCTGAGGTAGGATTTCAACAGGCAGGATAGCAGAGTAAAGACAAACTTTAGGGCTTGAATGGATGATTTTTCTGCTCAAAACAAGAGGGCAATCAAGAATCCTCAAGTTAGGATTAGAAAGAGGAAAGGAAGATAGGTCAACCAGCATAGGGAATTTAAGAATCCTACACCAAGGACTTATTAGAGAAAACTACAGGGATATAGGAGCAGTTAAGAATTCCTTTATCGAAATAGTTTATAAGAAAACATATAAATAGTGTACTGTTGATAGCAAAGAGAAATAATGCTAATTCTGATATACTTTGACTATTTTACCATTTAGATTTTAGATGCATGAAACATTGAAACATATAGAAAACACTTAAAATCACAAGGATAGAATACTTATTTGCAATTAGACTGCACGAGAATTTGATGAAATGTCCTCAACTTTCATTCCTTTTCCAGCAACAATCCAGATTTGGTTACCACAGCTTTCTTAACTTTACAGCGTAGATTTACAGAGATGTTATAGAATCCACCCTCAATACTTCAAATGGAGAATTATTTATACAAAAATTACATCAAAATATCTCATAACTACATGAGATTTATTCTAGGGAATGCAAAATATCTTTTACAAAATTATAGAGACATATGTAAAATTGATTGTTGTTGTCCCTTTATTCATGGAAGAGTTGGAGGTTGAAGCTCGAATTTGCCTCTTGTTGTTGCTTCGGTAATTGTGTGCTCGATTCTTGTTTACCTTTCCCTACTGATACTATTTACCTTTTTACCAGACTTTACCTTAGTGAATATTTTCTTTTACCTCAGAGTTACCATAGTAACTTATAGGATTACGAGCATATCAGCCTAGCAGTCTTCATTGGGTATCTTCATCCTGATCAATTTTCTATATATTTCATCAGCCTTAATGTGCTTTGTAAAATTGGGTTGAGCTGTGAACAAGTGTTTCACTTCATGCTCAATATAGAAAAGGTTTTCTAAGCCATCATATAGCACTTTTCCTGTGGGTAGTGCTTTTACTGTTGAAGAGTTAGCTTGATTTCTTACCTGTTGGTGCAGTATGTCAATGTAGTCTTCATGCTTCATCAACTTGTCATTTATGACCAATAAATTTGGAAGTCCTTTTTCTCTTGAAATGTTATATTTTATCATAAACTCATAAATGTCTTCTTGGATACTTTGACATCTTTTTTCCAGGTTAAGCATCAAGTTCTTTTTGGTCAAAACTCTCTTGATTTCAAGGATGGTACAAGTCCGGTCTTCTATATCCTTTTGTTCCAGTTCTTCCCTGCTTTGGCTATTCAAGAAATTGATTAATTGGATTGCTTCTTCAGGTTTCTCCCCCAATTCTTCTATGGTCTTTTGTATAGCCTATGTAGCTAGTTTTATTAAATTAATTTTTTCAAAGATAATCTTAATAGAAGACCAAATATCATTAATGGAATTAATAATATTGGTCCATAAAATCTCTCTGATATCTCTTAAGGGCTTTCAAATGTTAATTCCTTCTCTAAATTTTTTATTTTATCAGTCATCCTTCTGTTCTTTCTTTCTTCTTTAGTGTAGTTAATCTTTGATATCTCATAATTGTACTCCAAGCTAGTAAACTTTTCTTTTAACTTCGGTATCTCAGTTTCTTGGATTTTCATTTCTTCCATGGACTTGATTAAGTCCTCTATTTGTTGTGTTGAAGTTGTTGTTGTCTCAGAAGTGCCTATTGTTGTTGTTACTAGAAGAGATATTGTTAGGGGAACATTACGTGCCAAATTTTCTGCAATAGTGGATGGCACTGCTGTAGAAACCATGGGTACTGTAGTCTGAGGCATGGTGATCGACTCACCTTGTTTAGGCTGCAAAGCTTTTTCCAACTCTTGTTCTGTTTCTTTCAGCTCCTCATTCAACTTAAGGACCAAGTCCATAAGTTCCTCCTCATTCTGTTTCTTAATGACTTTAGCAGTTTGTGGATGTATGAGGGGAGGTAGCTTGAGTTATTTTCTGAGTGTAGCAATATCTTCATTCTTCTTTTTTATCAAACTTTCAACTAGCTTAACATGTTTTGGATTATGACCCAACTCAATCACTAGGTCTTCCAATGAATTTATTCTTGTGTCCTTAGCCTAAGAAGAGGCTTTTTTCTAGCTGTAATTGTGTTGTAGTATTGCTAAAAGAATTTTGCAACTGACGTGCAATAATGGATTTACTGGTTAAAGTGGAGTACACCATCTCACTCGTTTGCTTGTGGAGCTCAATTTGATCAATTGGGTGGATGTCTTTAGCAAGAACTTAAAAATTGGTCTTCAAGTAATCAGCCATAGATTGTGGTTGTTGTACTGTTGGCTTCAAGTAGCTCATCTGCATTTTTCCCTCTTTGATGTCAAAAGCTGACATCAACCTTGTCTCATTCGTGGGAGCCATTTTCATATATTTTGCATAGGTTTGGGCTTTGAGCTGCTCATTCCTAGTCTTGATTCTTTTGTACCTTTCCTTCAAATGGTGTCTCTCCTGCTACTGTAGTCTGTACTGTATCAATTCTTGTTTCTTCATATTCCTACTTGGACAGAGGATTCAATCTTGTCCTTTTGAGATATCCTTGGTCCAGCGGCACTGTTGAGGGACTAGCCTCAGTTCTGCTTCTTTTTTGGTTTCGTTCCTCATTGAGAGGAGTCTGCAATACTGGAGGATTGCCAATGTTTGTTTCATTTTGGGTCAATTCCTTAGAAATGCTCTGTGACCCTGAATCTTTCCTTAGTTATGAAGTCTTTGGTTTCCCTAATGACTGTGCACTTGGCTCCTGTGTTGGTATTTATGAAGATTCTGCAGGCACTTGTCCAAAAGAATCCAAATCAAGTCTTTTTTCTAAACCTTTCATAACATTCTCTACTTCAACTTGTGTGCTATCTGGTTCTATAAGTGTTCCCTACACCCATTCATTTCGATTTGCATATTGTTCTATCTCTAGAATTCTATGATGAATGTAGGGGGACAGCTTATGCTTTTGTCTTCTGTCACTGATGAAGCTGTGAGGATCATAAGGTCAAATGAAACTCTTTTTCAGTCTCATTCTTTCAAGGATTTCTCCTGTTGTTTTCCCTGATTTTATGTTGTTACAAACAAATGGTCCTAAGTGATCCTTTATCCTTAACTAAGCTTTCTTCTTAGCTTTCATAAAGTGGATTTCATTAGAGTTGATCATTTTTTTGTAGTACTCCAGGGAAAATAATCTCATGGGGACATATTTGGGAAATTTGTAGGGAGGCAATTCACACCATTAAACTCTGATCTCGGTATGGTTCTGGTATAAGTACCAATCACCCACCCTGTATTGCTTGGATAATTGAAGGATTCTTTTGATATCATCACTGGTTCTAGGAGGGGGACTTCCTATCAACATGGTAGTTACATGATGGACAAACTGATCGATAAATTTTGTATAGGAATAAGGAGGAGAAGCTGAATAATGAAAAATTGAAGTCCAGAAGACAACAGACCTAGGATTCCCTCTGGTGTCAAGATTTTGGATAGAGAAAGGGAATTTATCAGACTGGTGGTAAAGAAAAAGATGATACAAGACTCAAGAATATTTAAAGACTCTCTCATTCTCTAATCTCATGAATTGGTCATGTATCTTGTCTGCAATGAATGTTGCATAGTCAAATTTAGCTGTAGGAGGTTGACCAGGGGTAAAAATAGTCATGAAGGCTAAGGTCAATTCGTCTACATACTCACTGGTGGTAAAACCCATAATACAAGCAATCATGATAACAATATCTCTGCCCAATTCAATGAAAAAGCATGACATGTAGCGAGGGGGGTCTTTTCGCATGTGCTTCTCATTAATGAAAGTATGGCAAACTTTGCTAATTTCAGAACTAGACATCTTGGTAGATTTCTCAAGTAATTCTACAATGGAAAGGGGAGTGAGTTCCTGGTCAGACTGTAATTTCAACATCTCATTAATAGACTCTGCTGTAATGGTGAAAAGGATTCTTTGGTCTGGGGACATTACAGCTCTTAAATTGGGGTTGTAATTTGCATGGCATTGGTGGACAATATCTGGGAAAATGTGAACGGAAGGGAAATGGTACTTCGGTAGATTTGATTCCCAAAGACCTATGTTATCAGAGTGGTTCAGGTAATTGTCTCGGTACCTGCAGTAGAATTTCAAGGGGTTATCATCAAAAGTAAGGTATTTCATTTGAAAATCTTTATCAGCCAAGGGGAGGTAGTCCAAATCCCTATGGGGAGTAGTGATTAGAGAAACGTTTAGGGAAATAGGAGCTTCCATCCTTGGTTCTTGTGTTTTCAAGGAAGAAACTTGGGGGTTTTCAAGGAATTTCAGGAAAAAAAGGTGCTTGGGGAAGTCTGGGGACTAAGAAAATAGCTTAATTGTACCGAATAATTTGGGTTTAGATCAATTTAGTGGAAGTTCAGTATAAAAACAGGGTTTCTGTGAGGGAAATGTAGTAAACACTTGTTTTTGGTCAATTGTCTGGACAAATGGTTACCGTGAAGGCTTTTCAGGGTGCACACAGTGGTCCGCAATGGTCTGGAGTTCTGCAACTGATGGTAGTTGACGATTGGAAGTCAGTTGCTGTACTGGACGTACTCTGTGCGTGCATGGAAGGCAGAAGTCGCTTTCTCAAGAAAAAATGGAAAACAATGAACATTTTTGTTTTTATGCACAAATTCAATGATTTTTGGTGGCTAAATGAAAATGACAATTAGCGGAAACTGATTGACGGGACACTTTATCGTTTAGTGGAGGCGGTAAACGGGAGCGGTAATGGTTTTCGTCACACTGCCTTTGGGAGGTTGATAGTTTTGGCGGAGGGTCGCGCGATGCCATAGATCTAGTGACACTTAGCACCGACGAAAAGTCAAAACCGCTTGTATCGCGCGATTAACGTTCGGCCCAAAGTTCTATACGATATGGGCGAGAGCCGTCAAATGTGGGGAGGTTGATCGGACGGTAGTCGGCATCGGGAAGTGGCGAAGAGTTAATGGAGGGGACCGATTATAATTAAAATGACTTTAATTAATCAGGGGTGATATGATTGGTAGAGAGGCTTTTAACTAATCCAAGTGATTAATTATTCCCTCTTTAACACGACAGGGGTTTGGCTCTTAACTAATCATGGTTCGATTAATTAATCAGACTCAATTAAGTTTTATTATGGTTTATTTTGCAAACCATGGCCTGGATATTTATTTATTATGGGGTTTTATTAATAATACGGGAAAGGGTAAAAATGTTTTGGGCGTTAAATAATAATAAGAATTAAGAGTTAATATGATTTATGGAAAAAATGCGCTAAGTAAATGTCTCTGAAAATATATTCATCATCCAACATTATAACTTAGGCTAAAATGTGTTTTGGGGGTTTTTATAAAAAACCTTTATTTTTCCTAGGTAAAATAGTGATTTTACTTAGGAAAAGCATTTGAGGAGATGAGTTATTTATGGAAGGAATGAATTTTGATGAAGGGGATTTAGCACTTAGGCCTTGCAAGTTATTGGGCTGAGGGTCCAGTCCCTCTAGAAGTCAGAGAAATGCTCTGAGCCCCTTTAACTTTCAAGTTGTTGGTGCTTTTAGTATTTATGGGAAATCAGTAAAATTTAGGGAAAAATGAGTGGGGAAGTTAATTAGTTTGACTTTTTCCATGATATAAATGTATTCATTGTCATCCATACTTTGTCAAAGTGATGAAAGCAAAAGATTTGAACCAATCATCTACTTACCCACCTACACATCTTACCATTTTTACTTCTTTTATTAGGGTACACTTAAACTGGCAAACCCTTATCAATCTTTTATTTTCTCTTACAATGGAAATCTTTCTAATTCTATCCTTATTACATCCAAGGGCTTAGGTTAAACTATTGAGCTCCTTTTATTCACTCTACCTATCTACTTATCTGCCAAGATTAAACAGTTTGGTCAGATTTTATTCTCTATATCTATAAACATGAAATTCAAAACATGGAATACCCAAGATTAAACTATTTGGTTACCATGGATTGTGGCATAAGTACAAGTTGCACACAATATTTATTATACAAAAAATAAAATAGCAGTGGCATTTGGACTTGCACACTTTCATGGTCTTTTTTCTTTTTCTTGGGGTTCATTTTCTTTCATTTTTTGACCTTTTCTTTGTTCTTTTTGCCCTTTGATTTTTCTTTTAGGGCATACCCTCTTTACATTTTTTTATTTTTTTATTTTTTTACAAATATGGAAAACATTTGCAACAAGAAAAGGTATGTACATATTTCAGAGCTAAACTAAGTCAATCATGATATATGACACCTATTGGTATAGGAACATAACATAGGGAAGCTCCACTGTCCAGGTACCAAACACATCCCACCATGGATGAAACCATGCATGCAATAAGAGAGAAATCCAACTCAAACTGTGAGGTCAGTGCCTCACCATTAGATCCCTTCAAGGAACCCTTCTTGGATTTCTTTTGTGGACAATTTGTAGCATAATGGCCCACTTCATGACAATGAAAGCATCGCACTTTCGATTTTTCAAACTTCTTCCCACCATTGGAAGAACTGGATTTGGAATGGAACGCCTTCTCTTCCCCTTCCTCGCCTTACTCGCTAAGGCTAGATTTTCCCCATCATCTTGCTTCGATGAGGATCCATCTCTAGTACTTCTTATTATCTCCTACATCAGATCCGACCAAAGTAGTTCCCAATCTGGCAGTTTTTCTCTTCCATTAATCGAGTCTTGGTAGCTATGACATCTCTTAGGAAGACTAAGGAGTGCAAGACTCACCATGTCATCATCCATTTTCGTGATCCCTACGCTTCCAAGCTCATCCCTACAGGTGGTGAGCTTGTTCAGATACGTAGAGATCGTGTCGCCCTTTTCACACTTGATTTTCCAAAGCTTGTCTTTCAGCGCTAGCTTCCTCTGATCGTTGTTGTTCTGATATAGATATTTCAATGTTTTCCACATCGAAAATGGTGTCTCTTTCCCATGGAGACTCGAGACTATGTGGTCTCAAACTCCTTCCCAAAGGATTCTCCTTGCTCTAGCCACACATTTCTTCCATTCTGCCAATAAGGTAGCATTAGCCACTACAGGCTTGGGGACTTCTTGATCATTGAAGTCCTTTAGACCGTTATCCTCTAATATTGCTTCCATGCGATCCTTCCAAGCTATATAATTTGAACTACCATTAAGAGCATATTCGAGTCTTAAACCGTTGAACGCCATTGGTGAAAATGAGATGTGATAAGAGCTCGATTTCTATATTCACAAACCACAAACTTCAAACGTCTCCCTTCTTGTATATTGTTCTCTCCTTTGATCACCATTGCTCTGATACCATGTAGAATTTCCCACTTTAGATCAACATATTATGCAATATACTAAAGCAAAATACAAGATCTACTTCTACAACAAACTTTGCGGAAGCTTAATCGAATATGAGCAAGATCAATAGAACACATATAACTGAGAATGAGAAAGCAATCACACATGAACACAGAAGAATACTCTGGGGAAAGCCTCAGCCTAAAACCCCAATCTTTGTAATATCATACAAGTAGAAATATGTTCAGATTACAAAAAGAATTAGCTCACAAGCTATCCTACTCTCTCTAAAATTTAACAATACAACTCACAGACTGAATAGACACAACATACGTCTTCCTCCAACCCTCCAAGCCTCCTATTTCCTTGCGCAGTTTTTCATGGGGTTGAGTGATGCCACTTGTGTGAATTGGCCTCATCACACACTCACTAAACTAAAGAAGTAACTGCGCAATCTCTAAGGAATGAATTCCTTCTGCATGCAAGAGATATCCTCCAAGGAATATTCGTGCAACTGATAGTACACTATCCCATCACCTTATCTCAACTGGGTCTCTGACTGAACTGTCATGCATAAGTTATTTATGAGAGAATATTCAGTTATATGAAGTGCAGTAGTTACATGCATGCATACATTAACTAACTGAACTCACAATTAGTTCAACAAACTATTCGAACTAATCTAATTGGACTTAACTCAGATAACTGAACCAACTAATTACAACTCATCTTGATCTCCTTTAATCAAGGGATAACTTCCTCAACCAATGGATAAATTGTTGCATGTCTTCACATAGACTTCATGTTTGATTTTCTACAACTAATTAACTCATGGTGAATTAATTAATTATTTTACAAATAGCTGCTAAGATCAAATTC